>JAOWBL010000012.1:2594530-2677186 GCA_028564865.1 Zenarchopterus dispar
GAAAGAGGTGAAAAAAGCTGAAATATTATACAGCAGTATTCTCTTTAATTTGTAATAAAGACGGCACAAGAGGTATTGATCTGTATCTACAACCAAAATGTTTTTTATATTAAACTGATCTTGATGTTTCAATTATGACTTCAGGAAAAAAGTAAAAAAATAAAAAGCAGTGATAACTCTATCCACATCTACATAGTTTGGTGTTCAGCCCACAAATGACAGCTAAATGTAAGAAATCCAACCCCAAGGACCTCCACACAGACTGGGAGTATTTACGGGTTCACCACTTGTTGACCTCAAATGAGCCCTGGGAAAAACGCCACAAGAATAAATCTCCTTGTTGGGAAGTAAAACTTCACCAGAAAATTGATTTCCTCTCAAAATGAAGCAATGGCTCACTTGTGTAAAAGTTGAGCATTTGGTTAATTTAAAAGATTTACAACAAACATAAAAAAGTGAAATTATCACAACATTTTAGTGGTTTTGCATGTATAGTTGTAAAACCGGCGAAGACTACTCAAACGCTGGGTGAAGCTGTTAACGCCATGAATTTCTCTCTACTGACTCAAAGCATGTCAACGGTGGAATTAAAAGAATGGATCAGATTTGGTTTTATTTGAGTGAAGACTTATGGAGATATAGAAGATAATTTAGCAGATTTTCACAATTATAAAGCCACAAACTTCTAGACCTTCAGGCTGGAGTGTGGAGATGTTCTGTGACAGTCGACATCCTGAAAAGATTTCCAGCTTCTGAAGATGCTCCAGTGATTCTCGTAAGTTTGAAGGAACTTAAGATTCCTTATAGAAATAATTGTTCCTGCTTCTATCCATCGTTTCTTCTTAAATTTTCTGATCCCAGATGGAAAGAACCCATTACGTAAAAAACGCTGCAACCAACCACAAGATATAAACTTTCATGGGTCAGTTTTAGGTCAATAACTCATGTTTAAGAAAATTATTAGCTTAAAACCAACTGTCTTGTTAACCATCAAGTTAAGAAAAATCCCAGCAGCTTGTAATATTTTTTTTTTTTTCCTTTTTCACAGTTGCAAATCCACTGTTGTGAAGTTGGATGAAAATATTTTAATATTGGATGATATTTTTATATTGGATGAAAATAAAAAAAAGTTATATTAACTTAGGTGTAAAAGTCTACATTATAAACCATCAATAAAGTAAAAGGATGATATTAAAAAATTAGCATTGAGCTAATTAAATCAAGGTATAGCTTTACAAATCTGTCACTTGTGTCTTTTGTGTCAGTCTTCTAAGTTTCTTTTATTCTGACTCGGTTAAAATCCAAAATTGCCTTTTTGTCATATAACTTTTTTTCATTTTAGGTAATAAAACACAAAATACTGTAAATACCGGTATCACACTCATCTCCAGTCACACATACACAAACACTGCCTATAACCAACGCAGTGCCAAGGTGAAATCTTTTCATTAAAGCAAACAAACACAAACAGAATTAGAGCACAATGTAAACAGCAAATCTTTCATTAACATGCGCAAGAATTTAATTAACTGCTACTGACAAGCTTCGCCTGTCTTAAAGACATGTTTGTTTGTGAATGTGGATATACGTGTGTGGGTGGGTGAATCTTGAGGACATGCTCGTTTTTCAGTCATCACTCATTATCTTCCTGATTGGTGAAGCATGAAGAGGAGAAATACACACTTGTAGAGTGTAAGCTATAAACATGCCATGTTGACAGATTAGCTGGGAGCTTTTGATCATCTTAATTAAGTCTAATTGTTATTAGCTGAATATGTGGCATTTATGAAGTTCATAAGGATATAAAAACCAATAGAATACTAATTAAAGAACCTGGTAAGAAGAAGCTCTTGTATGAAGGCATGAACGAGGAAAACACTTGAAGAGGATCCATCTGTGCAATGAAAAACCCAGAAACAATCATCCGTAAACTACTTTGTTCTTAATGTCCCTGGACTGTGGGCTTCAAACTTCACCAGGTGAAATGCATGCTTAAAAAGTAATAGGATTATAGTCTGATGAGCATTCAAACATCTTGAGATGAACCTTTAATGACAGCTGTCAGAGAAAAAAGGAGGGTCACTGCAGTGAAGAAGTACACGTCCTAGGTGGAAAGTGAAAACAAATATTTATTGTTCTGTACTAACTTATACTCCAGACACTCTTCTTCACCATCTCCACCCTCCCTGCACTCTCTTCTCCACATTCCCGATTGTGTTAAACTCCTGTATCTTTCTCATTTCCACTCCGTCCACCCTCACCATTCCACCTGATTTACCCACACATACTCTGTCTTACTGTGCCTGAACGTCATTCCTCCTTTCGTTAGTGAGTATCTCCACCTCTCTGACTGCAGACCAGTGTCACCTGTAAACATGATAGTCTGTGGAGACTCTGTTCTGGCCTCATCTGTCAACCTGTCCATCACCACAGTAAATACAAAGAGGTTCAAGGCTGATCCTTGATGTAGTCCCACTTCCACCTGAAACCCCTCTATTGTGCCTACTCGTCACCTCTCAGCTGCTGTCATGATGCTCTCATACGTGTCCTGAACAACCACACTTTCTTCTTTTTTTTGTCATTTAATTGCAGACTTAAACTTTAAATAATCAGTTGCTTGCCTTGAACTTGTTTCACCACATCATACTTGCCCAAATCCATAAAGTTATAGTACAGTTTGTACTCCAATGAATTACAGTTTTGGTCAAGTCCTTGTTGTTATGGCTACTGAGCAAGTAGCGCCTATTTTGGCTTTGTCAGAGCCTGGTTACTAATATTTGAGTTGCCTGAAGGAAACCTTAAGGTGTTTTGTGTTGTGTTAAATTGACAGGAGAGAGTTGATCATTCAAAGGTAATTCAGGAAAATTATGTGTGCCTCATACAGAGTGTTCGCTATAAGATGATTGCCTGATTCTGTAGCTGGCAAGAGACTTCCTAGAACATAAATTGTAGACTATCATCTCTCTGGAAGACGATGCAGGAACACACACACACACACACACACACAGAAACACACACACCAAGCTCCTGCCAAAGACGACCCCCAAGACTCCCTTTCTCAATTCACCTGAGGATTAAAAAAAACTGTCATCATACACACAGATACTTCTTTGCACCTGATTACACTTATGTGCCAGCAAAAGGCCGCAGCACCGTCTGTTCCCGTTAGACACACACACACACTTCACACTGCCTCTCTCTTCTTAGTTTCTTTTTTGTCCCTGACTTTGTACTGCATTATGTCTCTGCGAGTTTAATTGCAACAAAAACTACTCTCATGAGATAAACTTACTGGATCCACAGCAATGCCAACTCATTAGGGCATTTAATGGTTATTTAAAAGTTTTTAATGTTTGCATGGAAATATAAAACATATCCACAAGTTTGTTAAATACGAACAAACAGGAAGCCTCTAATGTTGTGACTCATCTACAATGTTAGCTTGGATTGATGGTACTTTTTGCATTGAATATGCAATATTTCATTTGCATAGTAACTGACTATAATTTGCATTACACTTTTAAATTGAGTCCACTGTGATATCCACAGCTGTGGGAAACTAATGGTGTTAAATGTACCAATGTACAACAGAGCTTAGCGGAGATTAGTCTGAGCTGGAACTACTGGGGATGTCGTGATTCTTCAAATGTTTTACAATTTGTGCAACTTTTTCCTCACAAAGTGGATCTTCCTGGCCTGTTTTGGGGATTCAAAAGTAAAATTTGTTTTTTTTTCCTATTATATAGTGAGAAACAAAGAGCAGAGCATTATTCATCAGAGGGAGGTCTTCAGATTCAGAACAGCAGACATACCTCAGGTGGACCTCAGACACACCTCGCCCATCTGTCAATCAGCTCTCTGAAATTACTTCTCTGCTTCTTCAAACTTGGAACAAACTGTTGCAACATTTTTCAAGATTAAAACGTTTTTACAATTTTAAAGAAATCTTATATGGGCTGGACATAACTGATTCTCCACTGTTTCATTAATCTAAGTATCTTTGAATGGACAAAATGATGAACCATTGGTCATTGATGTTTTAGGCGAATCTGTGAGTGCACTTTGGACAGATGTGCACTAAAAACAGCATGGTGGGCAGGTGTGGGTAAACACACATTACAAAGGATGTGAAAGTCGTTGGTGTGTGTGCTTATCCCGGCTGATTGTCTCAAAACTGTGTCTTCAAGCACATATTTAGCAGGTTGCCACCTCACCCAGGTGGTGCTCACACGTCCTCACACAAACATGCACGTTTTTAGCACCTTGTAAAAAGCCCTGGAGACTCAGAAGAAATCACAGACAGGCTGAAGATGGTGGGTGACATGAAGAGGGATGAAAACACACCTGTTATTAGCTTTTCTCCAGACAGTTGATCAGATGGAAGCTGGGACGCGTGGATCTAAGGAGGCATGATGGGAAGTGTGAGGGGGAAGACAGAAGGAGATCCTTGGAGAGAAAGAAAGAGATTGTAAGCATTAATAATGGATGACAGATCCTTAGAGACTTTGTTCAGACATTAATAATGGATCAGACTCAGCTGGTCGGGGCAGGGGGACACCTCAGCAGAACTTCCAGGAGGAAAGATGAGTTACAAGAAACTGTAGGAACTCAATGGTGAATTAGGTGAAGAGTTTGGTTTTTTTTTTAGCTGCGATAAAAAGTTATTGAAACATGATTCCTGATAACATGCATCCATATATATATATAAATTACATACATATATATATAAACACTCATAATGAACTGGAAAAAAAAAGAAAATCTAAAAACTGGCAGTGAATCCCAACAAATGCTTAAAATGAAATTCATTTGCAGTCTCTTACTGAGATGATTTGAAATGAGATGTTTTCAGAGATGTGTGATTACACTGCAACCAACCAGGTAAAATAAAATGACAGAGAAACACCAACATATTGCCTGAAAGAGACCAGAGGTGGAGTTGAAGCGGTTCCAATGAAAGTAATGTGACAGACTGAAAATCAGACGAAGCAAAAACTCAAAGTTGTGTATGAAAGGAGCTTTTGCACAAATGCAAAACTACATTTATTCACATAATAAACACGTAGGACTTGGGTGCAGTGCCAGTTGTTGATATTACTGAGAGGAAGAAGAGGGAATTAAGGAGCACACATACAGTCGATTGGTTTCTCTCTCTATTCCTGTGTGTCTGTTATGGTTTTTCATCTTTATTTCACACATTTACAACCCCATTTTGGGGCTCCACATAGTAACACACACACAGGCAAATGAGCGCTACACTTAAACGAAATGGATGGGTTGATGGCGAATCACTGCCATTTAGCAACAAAGAACTCAGCTTGTTGCCCCTTCATCCCTCTTTCTCTTCATCTGCCTCTTTCCTCTCTCTCTTTCTCGCCAGTATGTGTGTGTAATTGTTGTTGACATGCCTCGACACACAAAAATGCAACCTCATGCACAGATTAACTCACAAACATTCAATACGCACATCTACTCTCACACATGCGTACATGCATGAAACCCACACACACACACACACACACACACACACACACTTATGGGTGTATAATTACAGTGAGCAAAGCAGCACTGAAGAATAATTACAGAGCCTGGTTGTTGTTGTTGTTTCCAACAAATAAACCAGTACACAAACAAGATGGAGGGGTGAGCGGCAGGTCAAGCCATCTCTGTGATGACTCTGTAATATGTACTCTCAGTATGGTTTTTTTTTTCCTCCGTAAAGTATGTGGACACCTTTAAGTGTACCTCAAGTGCCATTTGAAGGGTTGGAGCTCACGTATGTCCAGTAGAGACTTGCATCTATGTCCTTTAATCCCTAAAATCCTTCTCGATTATTTACTATGAATGCACTGTGAAAAAAAAGGAAGATCTGAATTTGCTGACGAAATGGAGATCCTCTTTCATCCACCCTCAAAGACTCTTTCTTGGATCAAGCTTTTATGCCAAATCACCATCACAATAATCTGTCTGAAATGACCTTTTTTCTTTTTAAATAACCTGTCGCGACTCTTCAAGCCCCAACCTCCCAAACTTTCAGGCAGGTTTTACAGGTCTGAGAGGCAAAAAAATGGATCATATTAGATTAAAAATAGTTGATGAGGCAAAAAAAGAACTTTCTATCACTCATCTGCTCATATGTTTTAGTCCATTTACTGTTTTTTTTTTCTGTGCACACTTTAACTTCCTTCACAGTCTCAAACAGTTCTTCAGTCCCCACATATGCATGCATGCACAAATGCACGCTGTGCCCAGGCAGTCACCTGCTCTAAAGGTAAATGGAGTGTGAGGTTTTACTGGTGCTGTGATTATGGGGTACGGCTCAGGAGGAAATACACATTTAGTTTGTTTATGTGCAACCAGACAGCAGGTGGTGGAGTCAACATACCACCTCTTAACCCTTACCAGAGAGAGGTGGGCTGAGGTGCATGCAAGGGGTGGTGGTGGAGGGTGGTGCTCATCAAACTTAAGTCCAGAAATGACAAAGAGAACCCACAACAAGGGAGGAAATGTCATTTCACATTGGTAATACTGACAGACAGGGAAGTCTTTGTATACGAGTGTCCATCAGTATCTGGCAAAGACTGTCTGTCTGTGTGTGTGTGTGTGTGTGTGTGTGTGTGTGTGTGTGCGCGCGAGTGAAGCGGTAGGTTGTGAGGGTTATCCCACTGTGTCAGAGAGAAAGAGGAAAAGAGGGAGGGAGGGAGCTCTCTTACATGTACGAAATAAAGGAGAGATGAAAACTGGACGATAAACGAGTGCGGTATGAGGTGGCTTTGTTCTACTGAAGGGCCGGGTCCACCGGCAGATGAAGAGCTTACTCTTACTGCGAAATCACAGCTTGGCGCAGGTCTCTGCCTTTCATTTGTTTGTTCTTTATTCTAGTTCCTAACCCTCAGTTTTTATCCTAACCTTTTTTTTTTCGCTCCCTTTCACTCTATCTCAAACTCATCTTCTCTACTTTATCTCTCATTTTTGCTCTCAACCCCATCCATCCTCATCCACCTTCTTGGTTCTGCTTCTGCTAGTATGTTCTGCATGTTTTGCCTTCACCACTTCTGTCAAATTCAGTATTAATACCAAATAATTTAAAAAAAAAAAACTCTGAGTCCTAACTGTTTTAAAACAAGTCTACTTGACACGTGTGAGAAAGTGGGATCAAACCAGTAATTGTACATCTGAAGTAACAGTGGTCTTTTATTTGGCTGAAAACCAACAATTTCCACCTTTAATCATTGTTATTTGGGTTCTTGATGGCGATGAGACAGTCTGACACACTAATATGATGCTGATGCGGTTTGTGTTGGAGGCAAATCACAGAAGAAAAAAAAACCTCAGGTGTCAAGTGATGAGAAAAGAAAAACATTCAGGTAATGTGTTTAACAACTAACTGTCTTCAAAAAATGTGTTTGACATTTGTAAAAGAGAACAACTTCAAGCACATAGTGTGTTGACTAAATTGAACGTGAAGTGGTCTAAGTTTTCTTGGTCTTTGCTTTTACAATATTGACTTAGGTGATATGATGTAACATGATTGTTGTCATCTGGCAGAAAGTAATTAAATGAGCTGTGATAAGTGAAAGATGAAGTCCTGCGCTTTAACCGTGTCACTGACATCACCGAGTGTGTTCTTAGTCTTATTGTGCAAAAAACCACTGCACTGATTTGAATCTCTCTGATGTTAAATGGACATATGTGTCTAACTCTAAACAGCAGTGGGTAGAGTTGTTTTGAGATAAATGTGACAACATTTCTCAAACAGATTTTGTTTTTGCAGCAGGAATCCATCACTAGAAGAAGAAATCAGTGCTGGACCTGTGTGGACGTCCAAACGTGGAGAAGGTCCACGCTGACGTCTGAGTGAAACGTGTTCAAACACAGAGTCAAATATTTCCAAACATTGTCAAAAATAAATGGCATAAATGCATTATTTATTGGTGATTCTTTGGACTAAATGCTTAATGAAGTAACAATCAACTGTACATATATTTGAATACATTAAGAAAAAATAAACTAAAGCTTGTAACATAATTACAAAAAAAACAGTAGAGACAAATCTTAATAAAACAACTATAGATATCAATGTTACAATTAATTATGAGCAGTAAAAAAGAAATAAATCATTGTAAAAAAAAATACATTTAATCATTCAGACTTTAAACACATTAAAATCTATAACACCCCATTAACCTAAAAATGTAGACAATTTTTCTTGCAGTATTAAAAAAAAAATAAAAATCCAGTGATGATGTTGGTAAATTTGTAACTTTTAGAGTCACAGCTTTTTTTTGTTTTTCCCAGCGAGACAGAGTTTTGCTATTTTAACTCTTTACTACTTTAGTTTACATGTGTGTACACATCCCTGGGTCTGTTTCTTCTCGTGTGTGTAGTTGTTTAACACCCCATCAACCCTTATTTAAACTACTTCTTTTAGCCCGAGGCCTTTCTTACGTCCTCCGTTAAAAGGGCGAGAGCTAAACCGCTCTAATTCGATTTCAATTAAAGGAAAGAGGAAGATGGCGCTTTAACTGATTGCCGACACTGTGTGTGTGTTTGTGTGTGTCCGACAGATTACGTACCTTTGCTTGATTGCATTCAGCTTGTTTCTAACCAACGATGAAGAGAAACATTTTCTTTTACTTCTGTATTTAATTCAATTT
Organism: Zenarchopterus dispar; assembly: GCA_028564865.1. Taxonomy (NCBI): domain Eukaryota; kingdom Metazoa; phylum Chordata; class Actinopteri; order Beloniformes; family Zenarchopteridae; genus Zenarchopterus; species Zenarchopterus dispar. Next base: position 2,603,188 of record JAOWBL010000012.1, read on the forward strand.
AATTTTTTAAATACATTAAAAGAAAAAGGACACCATTGTCTTTTTTATGTGACAAAATCCCAAAATTATGTGCAGCTGTTTATGTATATATATAAAAAAAAAACTGAAAGGTTAATTTATTTTTATCTTGTGAGTTTTATTAAACAATAAAAAGCCAACAAACTCAAAGTGTTTGTTCAAGCTGCCGCCTCTGCCCACAGCTTATTCTAATGTGCCAAAGGCTATCATTATAAAACCCCATGCAAACACGGCAACATTATTAAACTGAGCATAGTTTGATCCCCAAAGTGACGGCCACTCAAAAACATGCAGAAAGTGTACCCCCCGATGCCTGCTTGTCACATTGTGTACAAAACGACACGGGTCAATGAGTAGCTGGGAAAAATGCAGGGGAAAAAAAGAGCAAAAACTGTTTTGACTAAGTTTGTCTTTGCTCTTTTTTTCAGTCTTTTTATCCTTTGTTTGTTTGCGTTATTTGTGTTGGGATTTTTTTTTTTTTAAATTCAGCATCTCTCCGTCCCTCGTCGTGCTTTTTTGGCTCGGCTACAAGGCGTTAATGAAAGCGTTTCAAGCGAACATGCAGATTTCTGTTTCCATGGGGATCCAGGAGGCCTGACAAAGTCAGAGGCTTCGGCCAACAGACTGCTGGGAAACACCGCCACCCTTCTCCCCTCTTTCATTCACATTGTGCCCTACCATTTCTATTTTTTTTCCACACTACTTTTCCTTCTTCACTCCTTTTATTTCTTTATATTTGTTTAAGTCTGCCGCTTCTCTTTATTGCCTCTATTGTTTTTTCCTCTTATCCATCTTTTTAAGCAGCTCTTCAGCTCTATTTCTCTCTTTTGCTCTGCCACTTCTCCCTCTTTTCTCCTCCCTCCTCTGACCCTCTCTTATTCTGCTTTTGCCCTTTGTTGTCATCTATGTGTGAAGAGCTGTGATAAATAAAGACAAACATGGCTGTATGCGTTTGTCTGTTCTTTTGAGAGATGGACGCCAGCACTCTGATAGCATTGTTAGCCTCTCCACCTCTTCTCACTCCACTGCACATCCAGCTACGGGCTTTCTTCCCCCTCCATCCACCCAGGCCTCGAGCCAGGAAGGCAGCTTCGGAGCCAAGTTCAGCCGGGATGGAGGCTTCGTTGTGGGGCTACAGGGGGCATTGGTGCTGGAGGCTGAGGAGCAGGGACTCGCGCCAAGCTTCAGACCCAAGACCCCGATCTGGCTTGCCAACCTGCCCACAACAGAGCCTCCATGTCCAGGCATAACATCAGGGCAAGAGGGGAGGTGGAGGCTGGAGGTCTCAGTAGTGGTAATGGCAGTGGCTAGATTAAGACCTTCTCTTAGAATCAGCACAATGGTGAAGGTCTACAGAAAAGCTGTGCTAACACACACTCACACACCCACACACACACACCATCTCTATTCAACTTGATCCATGTTGCCCATCAGAGGCAGAAAAGCATGAATAAATACATGAGCAGAGTGGAGCTCCATAAGTCCGATATAAAAAAAAAAACACACATAAATGACATGAACTAGAAGAAAGAATGGTAAATGAAAAAAGGACAAGATAAATGATTTTGATGTTTTTGCAGTAATTGTGACAGGAGAAAAAAAATTGAAAAGATAGAAGGAAAATTCCCTTTTTCATGAGACTAAAGGAGAGAATAATTTGGAAAAGTTTGGATAGTTTGAAAATTTAGTGCAAAATTAAAAAAAAAAAATTTGAGGCTTCAGAGAGACGCATTCAGAGAGACGCATTCATATAAGCATAAAGAGGCATGACGTAAAAAAGGTCAACAAATGAGACGTAAAAAGCACATTCAAACAGAGATACTGCTCAACAGACATCACTACTATGAAAATGGGGTTTAATTCCTTTACTTCATTATAGCTAATAAAATGTGTTTACTGATGATCACCGAACCCAGGTTACTACTGCAGCTGGCTCATTTGTGCAAAAACCCGACTAAACAAAAGCAACTTGTTGTGGTTCACAAAATAAAAAATAGCTTTTAAAATCAAGAATACAGATATAAAGCATAGAGATTACTGTAAATATTCTACCAAACCTACAGTTTGAGAAAATTCTGCTTTAATTTATTGTGGTTTGTTTTTTTCTGGATATTTTAAAACTGAATTTTTAGTCAATAATCTTGTTCTGATGAGATGTGAAACAAACATTTACAGCACTTCTGTTGTAGATTTGTTTGTGTATCTGGAATCATCATCCTGTTGCACAAAACAATTTTGACCAAACTTTAAGTTTTTCCTGTGTATAACAACACAATTAAACAAATTTAATGTAATTACAAGTCTATTTTTTTCTAATACAAATTGTGTCAGTCATTGATGTAATTAATGTCAACAGCCAGTAGGAGCGCTGTTGTCCTTTATTCTTAAAGGAATCTGGTTGTAGTCATAAAAATAATGATCCCTCAAGATCCCTAATCTTTGCAAAGTCTTTGGGCTGGAGCTGTTCTCCCAGAGGGGCTCAGAGTCAGCGCTGGGATGAAGACGATTTGAGAGCGTCTTGGAGGGCCTGGTACTGTGGGTTGTGGGGTGGGACCTCAGTGGGTTGGGTCTGTTTCCCACAGATACCATCACTACTCATCTAATTGTATCTGGGGAGTTTAGAGACATCCCCTCTCCCCATTTTTTCCTCTTTTTTTTTTTGCTCAATAGTCTCCAGATTAATGGCTTTAGGACAACTGAAAGCTAGAAAACTTTACTTTTGGATAAAAATTCACATATTGCCCAATGTAGTGATTCAAAACTCTTGAAATTAACATTTTTCTGTTACTGAACCTTTACTGTGAAATTGTTGGCCAGTGTGGCTGTGATACAACTGATTTACACATCTTGTTTTTTTAATGGCAAAGATGGAAAAAATAAATAGGTAAGAACAGTTTAATGAGTCTCGTAGAATTCATATGTATATCCTAAATGCTGTTATATTAAAATTACAGTATTATTAACCAAAAGAACCATAAATACAGTTAGAGAAAAAATAAAGAAAATAAAAAATAAAACCGCACTACACTTCAATTAACCTTTTGCCATTTGTAACAGAGCACTGCACAGATCAGCTTTTCCTGATAATTTGCAGCAATTCTGAGTATTTAAACATTATTTGGTGCACAATGAGTTTCAGAATTAAGCGTGCACAGAGAGTAGATCATACGCATCAAAGTTCAACGTGTAAATAAACCCACAATGACACGTTGCATGTTCAGTGCACACACACACTGTGCTCCTTTATTTAGCCATGCTCATTTTTTTCTTTGTGTCACCTAATATCTATATTCTTGGGAACAGACGAACCTAGATACCCAGTATTTTCTGCAGCAAGACGTTTTTACCACCTCTTACCTCTTCACCTTTACTATATGGTACTTCTGTAGTCAAGGTGTATGCGTGTGCATGCATGAGTGTGTACGTTTGCGTCAGAGCTCTCAGCGAGGACCCTGGGACCCTCCTCGACACTGAGAGCTTTTAGCTCTTCCTGGCTAATGTCCTGAATAATGGCATCTTGATGGAGACAGAGCAGACAAAAAAAAGAGAGAAAAAAACAACACGGGGAGAAAGGGACAGAGAAAGAGACAAAGAATGAGAAACCGCCGTCCATGTGTCTTTACCTCCAGACCCCCATCAGTGGCAGGACTGCCATTATTCCCTCTTTCAGCCTATTTTCATTACTCCCTTTTTGTGTGTGTTTTTTTTTTTTTTTAGAAGGATGATGATCCAGAGATTTTACTTGCTCTTGCTAAACATATATCTCAGAATGTGTGTGTCCGTCCACATATAAGGAGTCCCTGCATAACATACCAGCCTTTTAGCAAAGTGAACTTTGGATGACACCGAAGCATTATGGGGAAGAAAAGGGAATATGCTGTTTTTAGCGACATTAGCCGAAGCCAGAGCGCCACCCTCTCCAGATGCAGTCTCAATAATGGCTGCAGCATCCCGGCATCAACACCAACTCCATTTGCACACAAATCTAGTCTCAAAGTTTCAGGTTGTTGCTTGCGTGAAAAGACAAGACTATAACTACATCTTAAAGTTTTCTTTGTAAAGCAGATCTGACTGAATACGTGTGTGTCCTCATCAGTCTATGGTTGAAACAGAAAAGATGAACTGGGAAGAAAAACTGCTCAAGACTTACGAGATAATACTGGTTCCTGTTTTGTGGTGCAGGAAAAAAAAAAAAGTTCAGATTTTCTGCCATCTCCTCACCTGTGGTGAATAACTGACAATGCAGCAGTGGTCACAGAAGCTGCTGATCCGCTTTAAACTGCATCAGTCATTGGTTTCAAGTCTGTTCTTTAAAATCCTGTCGTATCTTTAATCCCAGAAGAAGTGAGTCCCGTCCTCAGTGTCATGGCAACAGAAATGCACATTAAAAATGAACACGTCACATTCAAAAGGGGAACTACTGAAGAGTGCCTCAAAGACGCCTCGGTTTTTTTCCCTTCTGAGGAAACTCGTGTATCAGGTGAAATGCATTGTGCGGTTGGGACACATTGTGTGTGTGTGTGTGTGTGTGTGTGTAGAGTGTCTCTTTGGTGAAATCTTACAAAATGAGCAGCGGGCAGTTTGATTTGATTCGATTAAAAGCTCTGGTGTTGCCATTTGGGTTGTAAGGTCCTGCTGGGATGTCAGTGTTCAGCTGCAGTGAGTAAACGGCAGGCCTGTTCAGGGTGACTGACCCACACACACACACACAATCCCACATTTTATGTCCTTCCTAGTTTGCACAGTTTCGACCTTTTTCTCATTTTCACAAATTCAAACCGTCTCTGTGTTTATGACTGTCTTTCACGCTCGCTCTCTCTCTCACACACACAAGAAGTGATTGACACCTCACACACTCTAACGAGCTTAAAAAGCAAAGCATGAAATCTTTTTTTATTTAGTTTATCAGAAGCTGCATATTTCAGCATGTGCACATTCTGCAAACACATAATTATGATGCTGTTTTTATATAACCTACATTTCTATGGGTTTATTTGTTTGTTTTATATTCTGTTGGTCCTGCAGTGATCATTATGTGGCCAGAAGCTACATTTCTCTTGGGAGACATTTTATTTAGTGATCCGGGTTCAGCCACGGCCTGGTCCTGGGCTTTTTCAGGAGATTGTTGCTCTTTGTATTTTTGTACAAACTGGCTGCTTTCCAACAACAAAACGGTTTTTTTTAGGGATACACAGCCTTCCTCTTTATTGATATGATTCCTCCCGAATTCCTTCATACGATGGTTGCACAGAAATCGTGCTTTTAAACTAAGTAGCGCTCTTTCATCGTGCGCGCACCTTGCGTTTCCCTCTCTGTGCGCTCTGGTGGAAAAGGTTGTTTTAAAAGAAAAAAAAAAAAGACAAACCCGCTCTCATTTTAAACTTATCAAACTACGTTATCCGTCATGACCTCACTGACGCAGAAGAGGGGAGGAAGAGGATGTGAGAGCTGGGTTGTGGTGAAGTTCTGGTGAACTTCAAACAAGGGCCTGGTCGTCCACGCATGCGGGACAACGCATGCAACATTGAGCCCACCAAGGGAAATATGTACACTCGTGGAATTTCAGACTACTTCTACATAAGAAAAAAATGCCCACAGTCGTTTCAATAGTCAGATAACTACGTGTCAAAGCTCTGGTCATGTGTGGTTCACTTGAGGAGCGACGGTGAATTAAAGCTCTGGTCGTATTCGTTTCGAGGCTCCGCCGACGTTTAACGTGGAAAAATGACGCTGAAATGTTTCTATCATTATTTTTATTTACTAGCTTGGCCTTTTAAAAAAGGACAAAATAGTGATTTGAGAAAGGATTTTCTTCCCGAACACACACAAACAGGTGGAGCGGACATACCTCTACACAAAAAGCATACAAATTTCTATCTCCATTGTGGAGTTTAATTTCCATTAAAGCTGTTGACCAAACCATACAAAAATGTTAACTCTATATCCTAAATTCTTCTATTTTTTACTTTTGATTAAATAAAAAGAAAAACATAAATTAAGCCAGACTGATTTTTTCTCAAACTGCAGGTATAACTGATCACTCATTTCCGTCTGCCGGCTTTCTTTTCACTTTCCTCAGGTGTTGATTCCCAGTGTGTTCACACCTCCTGTCATCTGTGCACATCATTAAATACGTGCACTAAAACCAGGCTGGACAGCGTTGACCTGACTTAGGAATGTGCAGGAATGTGACGTTTCATCAGCAGAGGAACGGAGCAAACACACCTTTCCAGATTTATCTCCTCATTTCTGTTATTGTCTGAAGGACGCGATGATGTGTGTGGAGCTCGAAACTCATCCGTGGATCACACAAGTTGTTAACAGCACCTCTGATTGTGTCACTCGCAGTTCACTTCAGTCTAGAAATATTTGTAATTGTGTTTTATTTACTTCTCGACACGTGGAAGGACGGACAACGATCTGCCCTCCAACAGGAAAACCTCCGCTCTGCTGAAGTGTCCTTGAGCAAAACCAGCTCCAAACCTTATAGCACCCGTCCTCTGAACAGGAGGAGGGTTTCCCCACGTGGTCATTTTTATTATTTTAATATATCTGGGAAACTTTCTTGCCCCGATGTGCCAAGGCGCATGAATCTCTTTTTACGCACGCTGACAGCTGCACGCAGTTTATTTTATTTATTTTTTACGTTTGAACAAATACAATTTACCAGTTTAGATTTTTTTTAATAAAAACACCGAATTAGCAGAAGTCAGATTTTATTGAAATTATGACACATGAGCGACGTCCGCGCAACTATAAAAACGCTCATTCATCTGAAGCCATCGTGTCACTCTCCGAAGTCCTCTTAACTATTTTTAATCGACAGTACAATTACTGTGTGTCTTTTAAACTTGAAACATTTGAATCAGAAACTTCTGTATAACTTTTATTCCGGTATTAATCCACTTAGAGATTTAGTCCTAAAAATCCCGCTTCACGCCGCTCACTCTTTTGCAGCTTCAGCGCAAACGAGAGAAAATGTCGAAACCGACTCTCAGTTTACCCTCCGCGGCGCTTCTCCCCTTTCTCTCCTCCGCAGCTCTGGCAGAGCGCACTTTTCCGTTGGCCCCTTATAAATAAAATCCACCGTGGCCGGTTCCTCCTCCTTATTGGTCAGGTGGAGCCGTTACCTCACTCCGGGACCGGTGACGCGGCGTCTTCACGTATCCTTCATGTGCGTGTCTTCTTGTTTCTTATGCTGAGAGTCTTGCAGTCGCTCAGAGGGAGCAAGACGGATCCGCGACGAGCTCAGAGAGCCGGACGGACCGGGTGCGCTCGATACTCACCACTTCCCATCCCGGGAGGAGAGCGGCGCGCACGAGCAGACTCTCCCCATCCCCGTGGCTCTCACACACAGCAGAGCCCACACACTCTGTCTATGAGCTGCCCTCTCTCTGCGTCTCCCTCTCCCTCCGGCACACACAGTCACGCCCGCGCGCACGCACGCCCTGCATACGTCTCCACTTTGTCGTAGTAAATTACGGCATTGATCTCAAAGGCGAGCGTGGATCTGTCTCTCGTGTTCGCCCTTTCTTCGACGGAAAGACTTCGGGAAACGCTCGAGAGAGAAGTAAGTACAACACTTATCTCTTACGCTCATTGTTGCCACTCGTGGGGTCATGTTTGTCCGAGTGCATTGTGTGGATTCGGTCCAACTGTCCCTTCACGGTGTCCAGTTCGTGGACTCGGTCCATCCTCGTCACGGATCCAGATCGGTTTGTTTCATCTCGCAGTGACTTGTGCGCTTGTCTGAGCAACAAAACGACAGATAAAAGTTCAAAGTGTCTTTGCTGGTTTTACTTCAGCTGCCACTTCGTGCGTGTTCAGCTCCACTCGCACTGACCCACGCACCTGCGTTGCTTTGGGATTTTTATCTTTGCCTTTTTTTTTTTAACGAGTAAAAACCCATTTAAAACAGGTAGATGTTTTCAACTCAAGCAAATGGAAAACTCTGACAGCAGATGGAAAACACGGTCACAGTGGGGTTTATCCACTCGCGGTATTCTATATAAAGTCCGTAGAAGCGGAGTGGACGGAGAGTGTAAACGTGTAAACGTGTGCAGCCCGTGACTGTGGACTCCTGTTGCTGCAGGACTGTCTTTATCAAGGACATGTTTCTGTTTGGACTCGGACAAACACCTCTCTATCTGCCGTGCATAGAGCAGTGCGTGAAAGTAACCGTGTTTTCTATCAATCTCTGGAAAGTGGGTTTCCACGCTCACAGCGCGCACAGAGAGGATCCAGTTCAGCTTCCATCTTCCAATAAAATTTAAGAAAAAATACAATAATAGCAAAGTAAAAAGTGCTATATCTATTGTTACGTTATTTTTCAGAACTTGAGACTTTTTTAGTTAGATAGTTTTAATACTTATTTAGTCCTTTATCCTCCCACGCCTGCTTTCATTTCAAATGTTAAAGCTACTAATCAGGCACTTCCCATTTCAGTTCTCAATTGTAGAGAAAGTTATTTCTGCACTACAAATTCAGATTAAAATAAGAGTTTCAGTTTTGATGTAAAACCCACACTTTCTCTCACACACACACAGGGAAACGCACGTATACACACACCTAAACTCAAACACACACAGATACACACTCTCACATCCCGTTTCAAAGCTCAGCTTTAACGGAGACTCAAAAGTTTGTTCAGCTTGTCATTCACCTATCACAAAACTAAAACAACAAATCTTTTTTCTGTATTTAATTGGATTTGGACTGATGACACAACGTTGACTGTTCAACAAAAAACCGCTGAAGGCATTGTGATGCTTTGGTGTTTTCCACTCAAACAACTGAAGTTGGACTTTATATGTATATATATATGAACTAAAATATCCAGGTGATTGGATCTCACGGATCTCAGCTTTCTCTGCATGGGTGCATCAGTTTTCTGCCTAAAACAGGAGGGACTAATACTGCAAACAGGGATCAATGTGTGTATGCGTGCAGAGAGAGTATATATGTGTGTGTGTGTGTATCTGGGTCACGGGCCGGCGCCGCGCTGGGTGGTTTGTTTTTTTTTCTTTTTTGAACACCTCTCATTCACAGCAGTGAAACTCATATTCAAAGTATCCCTTCACGCCGGCGGTGGAAGCATCTCATTTAGTAAAGGTTGTGTAGTGACAACGGCGGCTGCTCTGTTGCCTGTTGTTAAGCTCATTTATGTCCTTCGTTCAGGCCATTTGCATGTTTTTGTCTTTTCTTTCAGTTTTAAGATGGACTAAAATGCTGCACTGTGGACACGGAGCTAAACAACATTTGGAGGAAATATTTTTAATTTAAGAATTATTTTCCTTGTCTAGACCCTGAAATCTCTTGCAAAACAGATGCAAATTTATAATTCGGAAAACGCTGCCTGTGTGCACGTACGTGCAGCGTGAGCAGGTATTAACCTGAATGAAAATGGCCGGGCATATTTTAAATGTTGCTTTTTAGTTTTATTATTTTCACTCATTTGAAACTCTCCCTGAATTTATGAAGAAACCGATATGTCTTTAAAGCGCAGCTCAGCACTGTTTAATCAAAGCGTCGTCCTGCTGCAGGTCACAGCTTGGAGCAGAAATAGTTTCACATTTTTCAGAAGCTTCAAGAAAAACATACATTTTGTACAATTAAGCTCTTTTAAGAGTTCATCGGTCTGTTTAAGTCTCATCATTGGTCACTTCTTCACCAGTATTCCTCGTGCTTCTCTCAAACATGCTTGTGAAAGTACGTGCACACGTATCCACACAAGACTGAACAGTGAATCAGTGAAGCTGAATGAAAAAGTCTTTGTCAGGCTAGAAAACCTCAAGGTTTTCTCTCAACATGCCCTCTTCTCATAACAATTGTCATGCAGAGCACGCAGTGGCAGAAACATCACTTTTAGACATGTTTCTCATTGAAAAGTCACAGTTTAATTGTATAGGAGTTATATTTTATTAAACAAAACTCTATAAGTCCTATAGGGTTACACATTTTTCATGTTTGTTATTTTGGTGTAAAATCAGAGCAGAAACTTCACCTGCAACTGCAGCACTTGGAATAAACTTCACTTTAATTTGGGTAAGTTGAGAAAAATTCACAAACCCAGGAGGAGGGAAGTTTGGACGTAGCTGTCACTCATTTATAGAAAAACATCTGGATTTATCTCAACAGCTGATCATGGTGTGTGTCTGTCTCATAATGTGACAGCGGTAGTTCAGACTTTAGATGCGTCTATCTTAAGTCACCAGGGTGCCCAAATTAATGAAAAGTCTTACAAATCAAAATTAGGGTTGATGGTAGACTTATTACAAGTAAAGGTAGCTTTGAACATGCTGTCGGACAACTTGGCAAGTCCCAACATTTATAAGATTAATATTTCTCATCAAAGTAGCAAATAAAAATTCACTGCTTTTCAAAGGGTACGATGAGAGCCACTTTCTTAAATAACAAAGAGGTAAAAAGAAAGACTAATGCATCAAAATGGATGAAAAAAAGTATGTTTTGTCTCTGGAGAGCAGAGAAATTCCTCAGACAATAAGAGAGAGCCTGTCGATTCTTCACATCTCCTCACAAGATGCAGAAATCAAGGTTACCCCTCAGTGGTTCCTCTGGCTTTTGATTCACAAGTGTATCCCTTTTTTCTCTTGTGCAAATTTTGCTCAGTCAATAAAAGTTATTGCTTCTTTTTCTTCGAAGTGGCGTAATTGTTAAAGCTACACCTGGGAACAGGTGGGGATTCATATGCGTTAATTCTTGACAGCTCTGTTTGATACCTCAATATAAGACGTGGATTTCACTGTGGAGGAATAATCTTTAGGGTTTAGGTATATTCTAATTTAAAACTTTGTTTCTGTATGTAAACTGATGAAATAGAACTAATCAGTTTGCGTTTCCTCTGTCGTTGATCAGGCATCTCCTCTAATCCTGCGAGTCTGTGAGGACCCCTGGTCATGTCTGTTTAGCTGCCCTGCGTGATGCCTGATCATGACAACGCCACCCTCCTAACCAGACAGACGAAGCGTCGACGTGTTGACATCGGGGTGAAGAGGACCGTGGGTAGTGCGATATTCACCCGTGCAAGGGAGACTCTGCTCGACAGAATGAACCAAGCGCACTGCCCTGATCAGGACGGGGACTGCTCATTGGTCAGCCACAGCCACGGGGGCACCAATGGTGACGGAGAAAAGTCCAACGTTCTGAGAAAACTTCTGAAGAGGGCCAACTCGTATGAGGATGCCATGATGCCTTTCCCTGGGGCTACAATCATCTCCCAGCTCCTGAAGAATAATATGGGAAAGAACGGAGGAAGTGACTCCGGCTTCCAGGTAAACGCCAGCACACACCTACATACCGAGGAAATTTAATTCAGTTAACCTCCAGTGGATCGTAGATTCAATTATCAATTATTTCAGACTTGAAAAGCCATTCACTTGTCATCCAACCATAGAAGCCTCCATTGTTCAGTAGCTATTCAAAGATCCATTAAATTTTTAATATCATTAATTAATCGTTTATTAATTCAGTGGTCCCATTGTTCGTCTCAGGGGAGTGGAGCTCTGTCCAGTGGAGGCTCAGAGATTCAGGCCGAGGATGCCTGCAGCAACTCCTCCCGTGACCGGGACAGCCCATCTGACTGCCTTTCTCCTGGGCCTCCTCTTCCCCCTCCAACTTCCTCCTCCTCGTTCGGGCGGCCACCACCAACTTCAAACCACAACTCCCACGCCCCCTCTCAGCCCCTCCCTCTTTCTTCCTTTGACTTGGACCGACTGTCGGACGAGCACCTCCGTGCAAAGCGAGCCCGCGTTGAGAACATCATCCGCGGCATGAGTCACTCTCCATTGGTGCGACCCAACGCCCTCGACCACAATCTGGAAAACAGCCGGGACAACGAGACCGGCGGCGGCGGCAACATCAACGAGCACAGAGGGGACGGCGGCAGCCACAACACCAGCGGCCGCGGCGACTGCCCTTCTTCTCTCCTGAGCTCTCCGGGCTCACGGGGAGGCGTGGTCAGCGTTGGGGAGGTTTACAGAGAGAATAAGAGAAAGCAGCGTCTGCCGCAGCAGCAGCACAGCTTCACACAGCTGGTGTGTTCCAGGCAGGAGCACAGACAGGAGGAAAGACGGCAGCTCAAACTCCAGCTGGAGGACATGCAGGTTGGTAGCAGGTGACACTGAGGGCAGACCTCTCCTGATGGTGTTTGTGCTCACCTGCATCACAAACATTACCCACTTCTGTATATCTATACAACTTCATTGAAAGTTACAAACCAAAATCTAAAAGGTGGGAAACTTTCCACCATACACGCTATCCAAATATTCCTCTTGTTTTTGTGCCATGAATGCAAAAACAAACAATAAAAACAGTGTACTCTGGCTAAGATTTTATATTTGCGATAGAAAAGGACGTGATGGTTCAGGCCTTCAAATTCTCTCTTTTTTTAATGCAGAAACAGCTGCGGCAACTTCAGGAAAAGTTCTACCAGATCTATGACTCGGAGACGGAGGAAGAGGAGGAAAACGGTGAGAGCAGAGAGGCCGACCGAGCTGGAGAAAGAGATGACGACGGCAACCTGTCAGAAGACAGCATCCGTTCTGACGGCCTGGAGGAGAGGCACAGAGACAGAGGGAGGCACAGCCACGACGAGCTGTCCGAGCTGGACCCAGGTCTGTTCCTGGACCGGGCCCGGGCCCTCCTCCGTGAGCAGGCCTTGATAGATGGAGAAATGGAGGAGGATGTTGACAGCAGGGAGGAAGAGGAGAGGAATGGTGAAAGAGTGATGAAGAGGAGAGCAGCAGCGACAGGTGGGGGAGGAGGAAGGCAGCTGGCAGAGACTCTGAAGCAGGAGCTGAACTGCGCCGTGTCACAGGTTGTCGACACCGTCGTCAAGGGCTTCTCCTCGCCCAAACAGACCGCCAATCACCATCATGGCTGTCACAGCAGCACACCAGCTGCACCCTCTTCTTCCTCCAACTCATCTTCTTCCTGTCCACCACCTTTTGGTCCCTTGCCCCCTCTGACCCCAGACTCACGTTTTGGAGGTGGCACCATGGCGCTCAGTCTCAATGGCGATGGCAGTCCCACCCCCAACTACCACTCCTCCAACCCGAGGCTGCACTGCTTTGGCGACGTAATTGTCCCGAGCCCGTTGGATTCGTTCGGTGGTTTGAGCGGCAGACTGAGTGGTATCCCCACACCCAACGATCAAACAGAGGCACTACCACTGGTGGTGCGCAAGAGTGGAGGAAGTGGAGGAGAGAACAACAACCCCTCTCTTCCTCCACCTCCCCCTCCTCACCATCCCTCCCTCCACCCATCCCCCCTCACAGCTTCACTTGGGTTTAGCCCTCCATCATTTCGTCACCCATTCCCTCTTCCCCTCATGGGTTACCCCTTTCAGACCCCCCTGGGGTCACATGGAGGAGGAGCTGGCTACCCTCCAGGTCCCAAGGATCACCATCGGTCCTCCCCCGACTCCATGGACATAACTCGGGAAACTGTCAGCCTCAGAACCAAAATGGCATCCCTTGGAGGAGGTCACATGGGCCACCATCACCACAGGCAGAGCTCTCCAAACCAACACGGTCCCGAGGGCCTGTCGCTGTCCCTCATCAAGTCTGAGTGTGGGGACCTGCAAGACATGTCCGACATCTCACCCTATTCAGGCAGCACTGTATCCTTACTGTTGGAAAACGTAGTGAGTGTGGATGTCTTTATGAAAATAAAGTTAGTAAGTGCTTCAGAACCAAAGTTATCCTTATATTATCAAGAACTTAATCTTGAGGAAGGCTTGGGTTGATGAGCTGCTATTATTATTAAGTCAAACCTAAGTTAGTTTCTAATTTTGACCTGGTTTTGAGTAAAACCAGCGAGAGTCAGTCTACTTGAGCTTTTATTGAGCATGTTCAAACTTTAAAGTCACACCCTGAAGCGCTTAAAATGCACAGAGAATGCTAGCAAGTTAAATGTCTATAAGAGGAAAATATACCAAATATTTGTGGAAACGTAAACCACTATTTTTTATCCAAGAACCTCCACACTTACAGGCGCACACACGGAGTTAAAAATTCAAAAAGTTAATTTGAGCTGTTGGAACGACTCGTGCCTACTTTCTGTCTGTTCCTCAAGAGTCACTTTCTTCATACAAACACTGAGCCATCATCGAGACAGCAGCAGCAGGAGGCAAAATTACACCGAGTCTTTAATATCAATTAAATGTATTAATTGGCTCCTGTTCTGAGCCTCTTGTTTCCTCGGTAAGTGGGGAAGATGAAAAGGCTGCGCCAGTTCTTGCAAGAGGGGGAAGATTAAACAGGTCGCACACTGCTCTCTCAAGCTCTTTTAAGTCTGTTCAGCAGGTTGTGGTGTTTAAAGGTGCTGAGAAAGGCTACTGAGCTCCCCCTTCAACACACACACACACACACACACAGTTCCCACTGTCTGAGACACTCTTGTGCTGTTAGGTTCTCTTTCATCACAAAGACTTTGTACATAAACGCTCAAAGCAAATCATATTTCACAGTGTGTGTGTGTGTGTGTATGTGTGTGTGTGTGTGTGTGTGTGTGTGTGAGGTAAGACCTTGTTCACAGGAGCTCAAAGCTAATCATGTTTCAAAGAGCACAGAAGAGGTGGAGGCGAATGTTTGTCTGCATTGATAGCAGGAGAAAAGTGTATCAGCGTTTGGGGCAGAAGTAAAGAGAAGTGTAATATCTGAACTGTTTCCTTTATATGATTTGTTGTCTCCAAGTCCCTCCTCCTCCTGTTTTGAAGCACTCCTACTCACTTTCGTTTGTTGGCCTTCGCTCTCCCTGTTGCTCAGCAGCTGTGTGTGTTTTGCTTCCTTTTGCAGTGCGCACACACACACACACACACTCCCTTTCATGGCGTGTGCTTGCAGACAGGTGTCTGCAGGTAGCTGTTTATCTTTTCGATCCTAACCTTTCATATGGAGAGGCCTTCTCCCAGCCACTAAACTCTGACTCACACACGCGTACAAACAGGCGTGAGCACAAAACATACGCCATTGAACAGCAAAGTTAAAAGAAAAATAAGACTTTGAACCTGACAAACAGGGACTCCTTGCAGCTGTGATGAGGATTTGATCAGTGTCATCTTCAAAGCTAATTTAGATGTTGCTTTAATTAAAAAACAAGAAATATTTGACACGTCTCTTGATCCTGTTGAGCCGTTTCATACCGAAATGCTCTCTACTTCATTTGATCGGACAAAAAAAAAAAAAATCTTTGAAACTGGACATTAGTATTTCAAAAGATGGAGACCAGCCTTGAAATCCATGCAACCTTTTATATTTATTTATTTATAATACAAAAAATGCAGCGTTGTTAGTTCCCTTTTCTAAAAAATGTGATACTACTGATTTCTTTCATAATTTTATCAAACCTGATACTTCAATAATTTATATGATATTCTCTGAACAAATAACATTGTTAAAGTATGATATGTAATCTAATTTAAGATTGTGAAAAAGAAGGAAAATCCTCATTTAAAGCTTTTCATGCAACAATTTTGGTTTATGGGATTGAATAAATTAATTTTAAAAATGTGACTTCCAACAGTTGGAACTGATTTCTTTGACTAATTTTAAATATCAACTAGTTTACCGTCTTATTTCTTTTAGATTTTACAATTTAATTCCATTTAATTCCACTTAGACTTAAAAAAATAAAAAGACCATGTTTTTAGGATTATAACTGCTAAAATGTAAACTGTATTATTTGGTTTTGATTCTAAATAGTTAAAGCATTTTTTTCTCCTCCTCTCAAACACACCGTTGATGATTTGCATGGCAGGGATGAAGTTGAGATTTCACTGTTAGTCGCTGCTTCAAGGTGGCCTGGCCGGTCTTTTAAGGTGTTTTTCATCTGAAAGACCCTCTTACACTTACACACACACACACACACACACACTCAGCTCTGTGTATCTTTAATCCTTTGTATTGAGCTGAGCAGATGTCCTCCATTCATTTATGAATTTTTCCCTCCTCCCCGCTCTTCTCCGAATTCACCCCTCCCTCTTGTGTGCAAACACACACTCTCTCTCCCTCTCTCTCACACACACACACACACACACCTGGTAACAAGGTCAAGTTACAGCTGATACAGTGAGCCCTGCAGGACACACACAGGCACTTTGACAGATATGCATTAGGAGGAAGACAAGCCAATAGGAAGGAAGACAGGATGAGGAAGAGGAGTGGAGACCAAAAAGAACATAACCAATTGCATTGTTTATTCACAGACTCACTTAGGCTACTATTACACAAAAACAAACATGTTTGTTTTGTATTCATGATGATATTACCTCACATTTGTTCAGCCTGAGTCACGTTTGTGCGCTTTAGTTTGTTTGTGTCCAGAGAAATGGACGCAGGCTGCAAAAACCTGAACACAGTGTATTTTATGATCTAAACACACACACACACAGCTCGACAGGTTGGTATGAATGTTAACTAAGTGATGGTGTTGTTGTCTGGTGGCCTGCTGCATCCGCTGATCAATGAATGATGGATCACAGCAAGACTCACCTCTGGCTCATGACACTTTCTGTGGTTGGGTTTTCTTTTTCTTTTTCTTTTTTAAACATCTCTTGAACGCTCATGAGATTGTTAAAGTCTTTAAAAACTAAAACCTCCTCAACATACATTTTGAATTTGATGATGGTAAAAGGCATAACTGTACTTTTGTTTTCAATCATTAATTTTGCCACAGAATGTAATAATTATTGTGAAAAGAAAAGCGTTCGTTTTAAATGTTCTCCTCCACCCTCTGTCCTCAAGCTGTTCCTCTTTTCTTTTTCTTTTACACCCAATTGCTGATGCTACTCTTTCCCTTTTTCCAGCCATACATGGCCCCTGGGGTTTTCTTTGTGTGTGTGTGTGCGTGTGTGTGTTTTCCATGTGCTAATTGACCTTGCAGGGGGCTGCATTGATTGCCTCATCTTCTCTGATAGATTATAGGGCTGTTAATGTGGTGGGGAAATGGCAGCGTGGTGGGGCACAGCTGTTGTCACACACACACAGCTGGACACACACGCTCTTGGCGCCCCTACATTCGAGGCCTCCCCAATTATTATTTTGGTTGCTGAGACAGAGGAAGGGGCACTGCAGAGCCGGTGAGCTGCAGCACTGATTGTGGGACGCGATCATGAGCCCAGCAGGCGATCGTGTTTGCTTTTGCTTTGGGTGGAAGGCGCCACACCCACAGAGGACCGGCTTCCACTCATTTCATCTCTTAAATGTCCTGTTTATTATTGTAAACATCTTTCCTCCATATTCATACATCCGCCACTGACAAACACAAACATCTCTGAGCAAGGCTCCATAAGTTCGGCCAGCTTGCAGTTTGTGGGACTGGTTTGTCTGCCCCACGTTTTCTCCCCGGTGAGGTGTAAATGTAGCACCGAGATGCCCAACATCACCGTCACTCAAGCATGTAATAACTGTGACCGCTTTAGTGCACATCTAAACATCACTGAAGCCAGTATTACAAATGAGGCTGATAATTACATGGTCCGACTTGAAGATGATGTTCCCTCGCTGCCATCTTCAAAAACTGTCTGGTGGCTCCTTAACGTGTTATGACTCAGATTCAGGAGGGCTTGTCTCCAAACCATCTGAAGAAAGCTAAGCTGATGTTCTTCTACACTCGCTACCCGTCATCCAACATGCTCAAAATGTACTTCTCTGACGTCAAGGTAAGTTTGGACAGCTCCTTTTCTTTCCGTCTCATTTTAACTGATCTTTGAATGACTCCAGGGAGATTTTAAAATGTTTAAATATGCACATTTAATTCAAGCACTTTCACGCAGAGTTGTGTGTAGATCTCTGAGAACATGAGCCACAGAGCGGGAAGATGTGACTCATCCTCTGAGTAGAGAGGTGGGGCTGTCGTCACCGAGTCTGAACATGAACATGTTGCTGCTGCAACTTTAGAATCAGTTCTCAAAAATCTCACAAGTATGTTTTTCAGAGACAGATGGGCTTGATGAACAAACAGGTATGCACTTTCGTGAGAAGCATTAGGTTCCAGCTGGGTTTTTATTGCTCTTTATTATAGCCAACTTTCACTGCCAGGTAGTGTACCAATCTGTAACTTTTGTGCATTTTGCTGTCATTCATTATTCAGTTTTGTTAGTTTTGTTACTTAATTACTCTGTGTATTTTAGTGCGTTTGAGAGAGAGAGAGACAAGACCCATGAAGCGCAGATGGGTGCCAGTCTGTCACATCTTTGTAGCATAATTAGAGTTTCTGGCCTTAATCGGCTTTTTTTTTTTTTTTTTTTTTTGGGGGGGGCATAACGCTCACTTTCCCTCTCACTCCCTCACACACATTCTGCAACATCCCTCCCACATAAACAAACACACACATCATCATGACCTAAACTCTTGAGCCTCCGTTCATCCAGAATGACGTAGTCGTACGTTAACGCGTTCACTCTCACCAACATCACCGACTCACTCAGAACCAACTACCTGAACTTTTACTTCAACTCAGATTCAAGACAGATAGTATTTAAGAAAGTACACAAGAGAATAAAAGATAATAAAAAAAACACTGATACCATGTTTGAAGAAAATCTGTGGGGAAAAGGGGGGGTGGGGGTGGTCGCAAAACAAATGAAAGGGATGACAACAGAACAACAGCTTTAAAACAAAGGCACTGATTGTTTTATGTTTACAAGCTGCTCCTGGTTTTGCAAAGGAGCATACGGCTCCTCGACAGATTCAGGACGCTGTATTCAAATGAGCAGCCCCACACACACACACACAGACGTGCACACACACACACACACACACACACACACACACACACCAGCTGCCCTTTAGCTCATATCTGTGTTGACCACTTCCTCATGGCAGTGCCACATCCTCATCGGCTGCCATGGCAACAACGGTCGCTGGGACACTAGGTTGCCAGGCAAACACAAGGTTGCTATGCTTACCTAGTGTCAGAGTGAGGGTTAGTCTTTAACTAGGAGCTTAGCTTAGCTGCTTACTAAACCTTTACTGATATATGAAAGATAAATTAACTGTTTAAACTTGTTTTTAAAAAGTTTTGAATTTCTGAATGCTCTCTACTGACACTGGTAATCCCAGGAAAGGGCTTAATTATTTAACTTTAAATGTTTAAAATAAAAACCACCACTTTTACATTGTTGTGGTGTAATAACTGGGTAGAGAGATCATGATGCAAAAACTACACCGTGGAAATGTTTTCTTTCCAACACAGACAATGGAGCGACTTATCAGTGATGAGGGATTTCTTTTCTTCTTTCTTTTTTTGCATTAATGTTAATGCAAATTTTCTATGTACGTGTAGAAGCAAATAATATGCAGAAAAAAATGCAAAACATGAATTTTACAATTGTTTTGACTTTGAAGTCAGAATTTCTTCAGCATGTAATTTTCAATAAAAAATTTTTTAAAAATACCCAGATTATTAGGAAATATTTCTGCTTATGGACCACAGCTGCATGTGTTTAAATAGTCAGACCAAATAAAAATAAAACATCTCTCAACCTGTACATTTCAGAATATACCAGCATATATTATGAAGATTTGAAAACAAAGGGAAAAAAATGCATTATTAAATTATATTAAGATTACATTTTCATTATCAAAGTAAAATTTGTAATAGATTTGTGGCCAAACTGAGTCTGGCTTTGAGCTTTACTTTGGCAAATGAACAATCCTAACATCTGTATTCTTTTATGAGTTTATCTTCTGAAGAGTGATAATAGCTTTTAAAATTAAGTCTGTGGGTTTATCCTCAAACTGATATTGAATTAATCTCGCCAGTCTCAACAAACAGGGATTTAGATTAGGAGATGACTGCAGAGCCTTGGTCAGCACTTCAAGAAGCAGATGGACAGCGGTGCAGCGTTAATAGTCAAAACCACAAACAGTGGGATTTACTGGAATGAATCTTTGTACAGGAATTTACTGCCAAAAGGTGGATGGCTGAAGGAATATAGTGTTAAAATGCTCATAGAAAGAAAAAAAAAAGTTTATGAAGAAATTCCAGTACATTTTCTCCTTACATCTTTGTATTTAGCAAGAAAATTTAAACAATTGAACAGCAGCAATGCTTGTTGTAACAGAATATATAGCACAAAACAACTAGTCTGCAGTCAAGCTACTCTAACTCTATATATATATATATATATATATATATATATATATATATATATAAAAATGTATGTATTCACACTGATGCACCATTTCTCTGAAAAAGCACAAATCTGGATTCATCAGGTCACATGACCTTTGCTCGCTGCTTCAGTCTAATCTTTATGCTTCTTAGCAAATCAAAAGCTCTTTTTTCCCTGACTAACCTCACTGATAAAAGCTTTTCTTAAGTCTACCCAGCTGTTTAGTGCAAATACCTTGAGTTATTTCCATATTATGTGTGTGTAAATGCTACTACACAATTTTCATGGTTAAACTCTGATATTTCTAAAGTTGCCTTTTTTTTTATCTGATTGATTTCGAAGCGTTACATCATCTCTGATTGTGACTACTGTGTTTCTGATTTTCTTCTGAGTACGTTTCTACCTGAAGATGATGATTCACTTCTATCTGTCCAGGTTTTAACGAAGTTTTTGGTCATTCTTCATTAATTTTCATAGTTTGTTCTCAGTTGTTGTGTTGAATTGTAGAGCGAGTAACATGTTTTTTATGATAAGTTATTCGTTTCTCTTGAAACATATTAATAGCAGTCGGGAATCTCGTACCTAATTGTGTGTTTAAATTCAGGTGGTTATTTTTTTTTGTGTTTAGAGCAGCGTGACTGTTCATGGTGTTTTGATATTTTTAGACACTAAGCACATTGAGAGGTACAATATATCAGGTTCTTTACTGGGAACAGTTCAGTTCACAGGATTTAAAAATAGAAAATGTACATCTTTATCCTTTAACAAGGGCTTCCTTTTAATTCATATTTAATGTAAATCATTGTTTATTATAAACTTTGGTTTTAATAGAGTCTAAATCCTGCTTAATCCATCATATCTATGAGTAGGAGGAACTTTGTTGATATTAGTTTGCTTAATAAAAACTAAATCATGAATAATCCTGTTTGTGATAAGTGAAGCTGTTCTTTTTGAGACTTGGAGATCGAGAGCGCCGTGTAGCTGTCTGTCTGTCTGTCTGTCTGTCTGTGTCCTGTTTCATTGTCCCCCTGCATTCATTACCCTCATCATTACCATATTTACTAAAATCCGGGTCAATGTCTCTTTTTCTCTCACCCTCTCCCTTACTCCGACCCCACCACCACCCTCCCCCAGCGAACAATAAGTAGCATGTGTTAGAAGGATCAGGGAGATTCACTGTAAGGGAATTAGGGCCTCCAATGGCTTCCCCTAATTGGACTTGAATGGACTTTGTCTATGGGAAACTGGTTCTTAAAGATGAGCCTCTTATGCACAATGGCCCCGTCCCTCAGTGTGGGAAGTGGGTTGAGCTGACAACTGTTTTCGGCACAGACGAGCAAGCACGCACATACACATGCACACAAGGAATCTTAATTGCATGCTGAAACCTCTTGCCTTCTGACCAGACAATCATACATGTGAGCACGACACGCTGAGGTTGTTGATGTCTCGCCTTGAGAGAGTCAGTGAGAGTAATTAAGACCTCGTTAAGACTGGAGGAGGATTAATTAGACGCTCGCTGGCTCGGGGAGTTCACTTTCCTACTGGCGGAGGGTTCCTGCTCTCACCACCACACATACATGGACCGGGCACCGAGACGCACTGTTTGTCAGCGAGAATCTGAAGACATTTGCCTTAAAAGGCTGAAATGACGATCAACGGCACCGACTCTGCGGGAATCAATTAGCGTCCGACCCGCCGCTCAGCCATCCTGTCAGTTAGCTGCACAAAGAGTTACAGAGCCAATCTGGCAACATCAGGACATAAACAGCAACAGCTTGTCAATACCGATTTAACTCGACTCCAGCAATCCCTGGGTAGAAGTGTTCAAATTTGCTTCGACTCTGCGGATCTGCATTCATGTTGAAGATCTGCTTCGGTTCTTACTCGATGAAAGGCAGAGGTAGACCGTGGACAGGCCACGGGACCACAAACATGCACTCTCACTCACTCTGATGTGGACGTAGAGGCACCAGTAACCCCGACGTGCAGCAGCATTAACTCCTGTAAACTGAGTGTCTAGTACAGCAGAAATGCCATCATTTGTAAAAGTTCCTGAACAACCACTCCTCCAGGACCTCCTGAAACCTTTGGCGGTTACAACTCTTACATTTGTGCCAACTGTGCACGTTTACACTGTTCTCTGGAAAATTTGCAGAGATGTGAGGATTGTAGTTGAAGCGGGCAGATTCTTAAAGGATGAGAGTGTTTGCCTTTCCGCTGTGCCCTCTGGGGAGGGGGGTGACAACACCCACCATCATGATTCAGAGAGGGGGAGTCAGGTCACACTGACACTTT
This sequence comes from Zenarchopterus dispar, assembly GCA_028564865.1. Lineage (NCBI taxonomy): Eukaryota > Metazoa > Chordata > Actinopteri > Beloniformes > Zenarchopteridae > Zenarchopterus > Zenarchopterus dispar. The sequence goes on from JAOWBL010000012.1 coordinate 2,625,641, forward strand.
CTGACACTCTCTCTTTGCCCCTTTTCATTGTAAACAGAAAATGGCATTCCTCCAACTCAGCGTTTTTGCCTCCTCACTACTTTTATTATCTTTCTGTCTTCTGTCGCTTTTCTTTTCTTTTTTTTTTTGGTTCCTGCTGATTGTGATGACTGCTGGTGGGTGCGTGCATGTTTGTTTTTCATCATCATGCCATTCCTGAGAGATCTCCTCTTTGCTGATCAAATAAATTAATGATTGAGATAGATCTGCTACCTCAACCTTGTCAGAGAATCAGCTGAAGCCACTGTGGTGTATGGTGAAAGTGCAGCTCAAATCATTAAAAAAAAACATTTTTTTTTCCTGTTTCAACAACAACCTTAATTTTCACATTTATACAGATTTTTTCATACATACTAGTGACAGTGATGGAGAGACAGAAGTAAATCCAGTGATCTTTTCTGTGACAAATAAACGCATCAGTGGGGCTGACATTTGTTAAGATGAAATGTAAAATTATTTTTCTTTGGAAACTAAACTGCTGTGTGAGACAGAAAGAAGAAGCAGCAACTCGGCCAGAAATGTCAAATACTGTAGAAATCCAAGAAGCATGTTCTAGTTTTGTATAGTTGTACCTTTTCTGAACAACATCCAGATCAAATAATTGATCTGGATGCTCATTTGGATGTGATCTCTTTCTGTCAGCATATAAACGTTTTTGCGTGTCTGAGAAAACCTAAACACCTTGAGTTTATTGTAAATCCTCTTCTTATGAGCTCAAAAACCAGATTCCTGCACCTAAAACATGAATTGTTTTTGTTCATGTTTTAAAGTATTACCGTGAACTTAGCATGCGTCTGTGACATGACCCTTGCTGTTCGTTTCCATACGTGTGCACGTCACATCTTGTGTGTAGTTATCAGGTTTATCTGGTGCAAGTCTTTTTGTGGGTCAAAACACACACACACTCACTTTCCCCTGCTTTCACCAGGATGGCCACCACACACACACACACACACACACACACACACATGCTCCATTATGTCACCCCCTCTAAAGCTCCTAAAAAAATATCTCTTCCCTCTCCATCCTCTGTTCATCTCCCTCTACATGCATTCCTCTTTTCCTGCTACCTCTCTCCATTCATCCCCCTCTGCTGCCTCGTCTCCCCCGCCACACACACACACACACACACACACACACACACACACACACACACACACCCCTCGCTCCTGTGAGACAATGTCTTGTAACAATACAGAGCTTAATCTCTGTGTCAAAGCCGTTTTTCCACTTCACCAAGCACAAACACAAACACTTTCACTGGGTACAGTAGATTTTACTCTTTTTTTTTTTTTGAGAAAAAGAAAACAACTTCTGAGGTAAACTCTAAAAAAACAAAAAACTACGTAGAGCTCACAAACACAGAGCTTGTATACATTCCAGATATGAAACCAACTAGCATGAAAACTTAGCATAAAAAAGTGATTAAACATGTTAAAATCAAAACAGATCGAGTCAAGGCTGGGACCAGAGCTCGATTCATGAATTCAGCCTCATTTTTGGGAACTCAGCCAGATTAACCAGCTCTCTCTATCACCGATTCAACTAACTAATGGGGAAACAATGATTTTGTTTTCAAACTCTAAATATTATTTATATCATTTGAAATTGGGCACAATTACTTTTAAAACAAATCCCAAATCCAGCTGGAGAAGTCTTAATATTTCTGTTTAAAGAACTTTTGCAGCGGTAGCAAGGCATGATTGAATGATGAATCTTTAGCTCAACTAGTCCATAATGAATTTGACAAATGTGCGTTGCAGCGCCCTCTATAGATGTTATGCTACAATATTTTAAGCGTTTATGATAATTTATACTGATTGTCATTAAATGTCATTTCTGTGGATTATTACAGCCAAAGACTATTTTGAGCCACCTGCACAACTTTGATGGGTTTAAAACTTAAAAATCGATTGTGCAATCAAAATTTTTTTCAGAACTTTTAATCAGTTCGTATCAACTATTTGAATTTTTGTGCAACACAATAGGATCTCTATTGTCTCTAAATACCATATGTATGAAAATTTAACATTTGAATGAAGCGTGCTCGTCGCCATGGCGACAGTTGTTGAAGTCTTGGTTCCGATAAAAGTGAAAGATCACGTTGGCTAACTGGAGGTAATTTTTTTTTTTTTTTTTTTATGGGAACCTGCACCAGGGGTTAACTACAGTCTGTTCTCGTTTTGAACCCTGTTTGAGATTCTCACCAGTACCGCCACCACATTTACCTACGACCATTATGAACAAAACAAGACACACAAACAAGGAAATTAGGTTTAGACTTCTTACTCTGTTTTAGATCCTGGAAACTAATAAACTAATAGACTTATCTAAAACAGCTCTTTTATACCAGATAGGAAGGTATTTGACCCATTTTCCTCATCATTTAGATACATTTCTAATTGCAAGCTCCTCATATACAAAAAAAAAACTATTATTTTGTCCCAGTAAAGAGCTTTTTTTTTTTTTTTTTTTACAACAAGGAAACTATTTGCATGTAAAATCTACAGTCTAAAACAAAAAGCAAATTCCCGTAAAGATAATATGTCATAATCCAGGTAAGCAGTCATACAGAGGCCCAGTTCAAGGCAAATCTGATGACATGCCGCCATGCAAATAAGTACCAAAGCAAACATCAGGTTGTGATATGATACATGATACAGCAGGCTTACTCTGACATTAAAATTTGCTCTAAAGACATGCGCTCTAAACATTTGACACAACCCTTGAGAAGATCATACTTCTACATAGTTCATAAAGCATTTGAAGGACATGTGGTTAAAGGATAAAGCATGTGGTCCAAACCCTCCACAAGAAACTACTGCACGAGATTAAGAGGAGTGACAGTAACTCCGGTTTTGGAATCAATATGAACAATAATATCACAATTAGTGCGTAAATATGTTCAGACATTAAACTACTCAACAAATCACTGGAAACGGTCATTTGATCAGTCCAGGGTGAGACTTGATTGTCATGTGTTGGTGATTTTCTCCCACAGTTTAATCGCTGCATCACCTCTCAGCTGATCAAGTGGTTTAGCAACTTCAGGGAGTTTTACTACATCCAGATGGAGAAGTTTGCTCGGCAGGCCATCAACGAGGGGGTGACCGCTGCTGAGGAGCTGACGGTGGGCCGAGACGCCGAACTCTTCAGGGCTCTGAACATGCACTACAACAAGGCCAACGACTTTGAGGTAAGCTGGGCTGGACCGGTTCTTCGTTTGATCCAGTATGAATCAGAGCAGTACTTTACATACATGCACCTCGGGGAGGACAGAATAAACTCCCATCTTTTTTTGTTTGTACTGAAAACAGAACTTTTTTTTAAAATACATGGCTCCCAAATGGTTTCTTAGATCGCTTTTAAAAGCTGGATTAAAACCCAACTCACACAGACGTCCTCTACGAAGTCAGCTGTGCTGAGCGCAACAGTCACCTCACAATTCTGCTGAGGTGTGGATGTCACAGTCCTTGTGTGTGTTTGTGTGAGTTCGATGAGGCGAAAGAGGACGCCGCTCCAGGCGCCGGCGTCCTTGTCAGAGCGATTTGCACAAGTCACAGTCTCTCCCTCACTTCTTGCCTCTCAATATTGGTCTAAGGGGACCTGAGGGCCCTTAAACTATCCAACACAACATCAGCAGCATTTAGATGGCCATTAGCGCACACCTTCTCGCTGACACACACACACTTGTCTTTTTTGCTCAGGGAGATGATTGTTGAAGCTTAAATGCATACAGGCTAAGATCTGCAGACACCACCCACGCTCGCAGCCCGACACGCCAAGCACATGTCTTGGTGTCCTATTTGGAGGAGCGAATAGTAAATGATTTGCATACTTTGCATAGCAAGAGTCAGGTACATTTTCACAGGTGTGTATGTAAAGAGCATGAACAAGAAACGGACACACACATGCAAATCATTTGTGTGTGTGTTTTTTTGGCCTGTTGTCAGGAGGGTTATTTTTAGGGAACGAAGGGTAAAGGTTCACGCAGGCTTCTCAACCATCAACACTCTCATACTCCAACTTCATTTTCGTGCAGTTGCATCATCTTGTCGGGATCGTCTACTCGTGTAAGCGTCGCGATAAACCTTCAAGAAGTAGAACTTTACACGGTGCTGAAATAAATCAAATTTGCTCATTTCTTAACTTTGTTGGCTATGAAGGCATCAGATGGTTTTAGTCACCAGCAACACCCATCTGAGTTTGGCTCTGACTCTTATTTCTTAATAAATGTAAACTAACGGCCGACTGAAAAGCAGAAACGCAACTTTGCAGGGCTACAAAACACACATTTTACTGTGAATATGCGAATAAGGGCATCCGTTAAAGGTTGTGTGTGTTCAATAAAGTGAAGGTAAGAGCTGCTCTTCTTCTGCTCCCTCGTCTCCCTTCACCTCCCTTCTTCTCTTCATCTATCTGCCCTGAGGGAACATTATTGGCTAGGGAACCTCTCTCCCTCTCTCCTTCCCTTTCCTCTCTCCTTCTCTCTCTCCCCCTCCGTCAAACTCAGAGGCGTGAAACTGGAACCACGGCCGATTCAGCAAGTCTCCTGACGTACACACACACACACACACACACACACACAGAAGTCTTCTTTTACCAAATTTAGCATCATCAGAGTTCCACCTTGGTTTGTCCCTCATCACCCCCCCTCCTCCTCCTCCTCTCCTTCCTCTTTTTGCGCTTTCCTTGCTATCCTTCCTCACGTGTGTCCTCTATCATTATGTACTCCTGGTCACCTTCTTTTTTCATTTGCCTTTGTTCTCTCCATTCTTTCTCTCCCCTGTTGCCACTTCTTTCTTTCTTATTAACTTCTTTTTCCATCACACCTCTCTCCTTGTGCCATTGTTCTGCTTCCATCCCTGCCTTTTCAACAAATTGATCTTCATTGTTTCAGTCTTTTTACCTTTACCATCTGTTTAAAAAAAAAAAAAAAAGCTAAATTCCTCAATCAATTCAATCTTATTTCAAATGTCTGAAATCTTCAACTTTGTAGTCCAACAAATTACCCGATTATAAAGCCTTCTACTCTTCTAAAAAGCTCGTGTCATTAGTAAACATTCATTGCCAGCATTTTAAACAGTTAATGTTTTGGAAAGGTGAGCGTAATTCACTGGGAGTTTGTGTGTGTGTGTTGTCTTCAAAAGTTGGCGTAAACAGGGCCCAGTAATTACAGCAGCTTCATTAATTACCTCCTCCTCCCGCCTCTTCAGCCACATTCTTTCAACTCTTCGTTCTTGTTTACCTCTGCCTCTCCATCTCTCCTTCCTCACCGTTTCCCTTCTCCTCCTCTCTCCCTCATCTCTGGAGCAATTTTGTGCTAATTGCTGCTCTGCCCACTTACTAATGAGGAAGGCAAAGAAAGGGAGGAGGCTGGAGAAAAGGAAAGGAAACGGGGAATAGGTTCATCTTCAAAAAAAAAAGTGAGCAAACAAAAAGAGACAGACATTTTCTTTGCCAGGACACTCAGGGAAAGGTGTCAGCCTCGAGCTTCTGCCAACAGGAAGAGAAATGTTTCCTCTTTTTCTTTTTTTTTTTGTGTTACTGAGAACAGATTGACGAGTTGTTGGTTGGATCGCCAGCAGCGTTGGGCATGGCACTTGTTTTGGTGCACCTACGACTTCGAGGCTGAAGCATGCCAAACCTCTCGCACATTCTTCCAAACTCTAACATCAAAAAAAAAAGAAAAAAGAAAAGAAAGAAACACTCACAAACGTAAATGTGAAGTGGAACAATGAAGGCCAGGAGTGTGAAATGGGACAAAGCTGTCATATTTTGTTTTGTGTGTGTGTGTGTGTGTGTGTGTGTGTGTGTTTGGGGGAGGAGGGACAATGAGACATTTTTATAAGGCCTTCTAGAGGACGTTCTCATCTTTCCAGTTCAAGGATCCTCGCTGGCTCTGTCAGCACCAAATGACGGCACAGCTGCGCCTCACATTCTCTCACACACACATACAGACACACACACACACACACACAGACGCACACACACACACACACACAGACGCACACACATACAACTCATTTGTGATCATTTGAAAGTACAGAGAAACCCTCTCGTGAAGGATGGGTGTGGTAGCTCCCAAAATCTGCCCTTTGACTTTGACACACACACACACACACACCTGGAGGCCACAGAGTGGTCACACACTCACATTTCAGAGCTATCTGGTTTCATAAGCTGTGCACTTCGTGAAAGGCTAAACTTCTCATGTCTTTCTGCAGCGTTTTAGATTCTTTGTCATCTTTTTTGCTCTGGTTATTCATCTATTCAATCATCTTTTCCGCTTCCTCTTCATACGAACCCAGTGAAAAGGAGGCTGAACTCGACTCCCAGGAATCGATTCAGAAAGCCGGATTTCTTTTAGCTTTTTCTCAGAGAAAAAGAAGAACACCTCGGTGATGAAGTTGGGGTTCAGCTGCTTTGTTCGGGACAGGTTGTCGTCATCTTATTACCAAGACGACTCGTCTGTTTTGGTCCATTCTGGTTAATTTTATCTTTATTTCTGAATTTCTCCCCAATCTCTCCATCGTCCTCGCCCACTCTAGTCGTAACCTACCCAGAAGGCACACACATGCGTCCACACCCATGCATGCACACTTAGAGTAATGGATGAAGGACTTCAGAGAGGAGGTGAGCCTCAAAGACAACACCTGTCCTGCTTTCTTTTTCTTCACCTCCTTTTCTCTGTATCCTCCCTCATTAGAGGTTTGGACATTTATTTTTAATTTTTTAAGGTTCATGTCATGTTGGGTTTTACTTTTTTGAAGGTATTTTTGTTTCCCAGACACACAAGCTTGTAATATACAAAGTACTACAAACTCTCAGGTCTTAAGAGAACCAAAACATCATTTTACAACCCCATGTGGCATCAGAAAACAAAATCTGTCTCCAGAATTAAAGTTCATGTCATATAAGTGCGTTAAAGGAAACAGCTCAAATAAATTAATCCATAAAATAATCCTCAAACAGGAACAACATACATTATAATCAGGTATGGTGGAGTTTAAAGTGTCGGGAAACACATTTATAAACTTCATATTTGCTTTACTTCCATCAGTTTTGGTTTAAGTGTGGTTATTTACGGGTAACTCGTGTCTCTTACCAGTAGAGTTGTAGTTTTGGAAATTTGGACCAACATCAGAATAACCATCACAGATGAGTGGATTTTCATGGCCTGTGTGACAACAATGGCCTTATGACACATGCCAACATGGACGTCCTGCAGTAAACTAAAATAGTAGCATGATAAATAACTGATTGGTGAAATGGTGTTAGCATGTCTAGTGCAACGTTTACTTGAGCCACCGTGAAACTTCTGAGGTCTGAGTTGTCTTAGATGGTGAAGGCCGAGTCTTTGCTGGACCTCATTCAGAGTAGATGCTAGCCTCGCCGTCTTCAGCGGGTAAGACGGCGACTACTCAGAACAACTCCACACGGCGACTTCAAAACAACAGAAATATCTCTCTAAGTCTTCGTGGTCAGTGAGGGTGGGTGGATGGGGATCACAAAGCTCAGGACTCTGACACCTGACACTGGCATCCCGCTCTGCTCAAACGCTCTGGAGATAGAGAAAAGGATCTGTTTTCATCTTTAACACGGTGTCGGTCTTTCTCAAACCTGAACTCTAACCGACCAAAGAATTCAGCACTAAAAGCTCCCTGACCAAGACAAACAATAACAGACACCAGAGTTAGAAACAATCTGCGTGACCAGGCCGTCTTGATGCCGCCGTCACGAACCAACATGAACACTCACTAACTGTGTTTTCGCAGCATTTTCTCTGCGCTGCTGGCTGACAGAGAATGGTATGCTACACACAATGCCACCTGCCACTTTCTGTCACTATAATTATAGCTATCTGCCTGGAGTGTGCGTCCGTGGCTGTGTGTGCGTGTCTTAGTCCTCCAGTGGAGAAGACGAGGGCATCGTCTTTGTCACTGAGCCTGATTGGAGTCACGATGGGGCGGCGTATGAATGTGTGTGTCCATGTGTGGCCCGTGGTCTGGCTGTAAGTGTGAGTGTGTGGAGCGTGCAGTGATTCCCTTCCCCTGCCCCAGCTGTCTCCTTAGCTTCAACAATAGGCCTGCTAACAAAGACGTGGCCTTCAGCCTCTATCATGTGATACTAGTGGTCTGCAGCTTCTCAGTCAGATGACCCGGGCTATTGTCCTCTATGGGTGACACGCAGAAGCGCACACAGAAGGAAGCACAAAGCGCACACACAAATCCAAGGAAGCGCTTCACGTGCACGCACATACACACACAAACCGAAGATACCCACACCGATGAGATAGTGACAACACACACACAGACGCAATCTCAGGACGCAGACCCTTCCTCTCGGTCACATGCAGCGTGAACAAAGAGAAACTTTATTGTCATTGTCCTGGTGACAGTGAGATCAGTGACTGATTGACAAAAGAGCAGCTGAGAAAGGAAACATATTGCCGATGTCCTGGAGGAACCTCCAGTCTCCACTTCTACCCTTCTTTTGACACGAAACGTACAGGGCTGATACAGCCATGAGAAGCGGCGGCTCCGAGTGTTTGAGCTTCCTCTTCTCACCTGCCTGCTGCAGATATGGGTGACCGGGTCAAAGAGCAGCCTCCCAGAGGGTTATTGTCTGTGTTATTTATGAGCAGCAGGAAAGCAGAGGAACAGAGATGGATCTCCCGACTGGAGGAATGACACAGTAAAGCAGCTTGTGGTTGAGGTGACTCACAGTTGCAGAGTTTGACAGGTTTGCAGATGGTCAGAGAGGGAACGCCAACACCTGAACTTGCAGAAGAGGTGGCTGAGTCTTATCAGAAAGATCAAGAATTGGAAAGTCCTTGAAAACTTCACTTCTGAAAACTGTCTACTACACAATCATAAATTTAATTTTCCCTTCATGGAACTCAAATTCAACAAAAAGTAAAGAAAAAACGTGGAAACTTTCCACAGTGGGGGCATCTCCACACAACAAACTACAATCACGTCCTCCTCTACAATCTCAAAGGCTACAAATAAAACTTGTTGATGTGGATTCGTTATTTCCTTTTATAAAAGACAAAACTAAGACGTGGGACCCTCCTCTGTTTTTGTGTGTGTTTGTATTTTCTTGCCAGGGTGTGTGTGACTGAAGCCAGGCCTGATAGCAGTGAAAGCGAGAGAGTGATAGAGAAGGAAAGGAAAAAGGAAGCAGATGCTTGTGTGTTGGTGCAAAAATGATATGCCCACTCCGTCTCTCCCTTTCACTCACACACACACACACACACACACACACACACACACACACACAGCATTTGTACAGAAGGAGCAGCACATGAAAGCGTTCCAGTATTGTCTACCTGATAGAGAAACACTTGACTGACCAGTAGCACACCTCAAGGCCACAGTGGCAATAAATAAGAATAAAAGGGGGGAAAAGGGGTTTTGAGTTGAGTGTGTTTCGTCTGAAATTTAAAAAAAAAGAGCAGTAAAGACTAAAAAGATGTTTTGGAAAGGTACAAGAAAGGTGAGGCACATAACTGTGGAAGTATTCTGCACAACTCCCAAAACAAAAGATTCAGAGAAATGAAAGAAAAAAAAAAACAGAAGAAAGCTTGTGTGGTGGAATCCAACATGTTTGTAAAGTGATTTCTAAAGGACACCAACGTGCACGTTTCCCTTTTTGTAAAAGACAACGTTAAGATGGAGGAAAAGCAGAAGTATGCAGGCAGAAAGACTCAGAACAAAGAAGAACATGCAGTTGTGTGTTTGAATGTAAGGAGAAGATGAAGAAGAGGCGAAATGAGGAGAAAGAGCAACAAAAAGAGTGGAAAGGGGAAAAAATGGGAAGATTACTGTGGGGGAAGGAGGAGTGGTGTGTAGGGTGCAGCACAGACAGGATGATGGACAACAGGTAACAGATATCTCATTTTCAGTAATGTTGAGCAGGACCAACCAAAACAAAACTCTTCAACAATATTTATGGGACGTGATACAGATTCTGCAGCTAAGGCTCCTTCAAGAGGAAAAAAAAACCCACAGTGATGACGGTTTTTGGACTGAAGCTAATTTCTCTCTTTAATAAAGTTTTTTTTTCGGTGCCATCCAGACACAGACACATAATTATAACAACAAAAATAATACTGAAGAAAAAAGAGCTTCTTTCTTGAGAGCTTTTGAGATCAGTATTTTGTTTGTCAGTATCTCGGGGCTACTTTGCTCACTAAACATTAAAAAAGTAACCTAGTTATGAGGGGCTCTTCTTTATCCAAAAATATTTTTAGTGCAACACTGTCCTTTTGTGCTCGTGACCTGCTGCACTGAAAAATGACTAAATTAGTGAATCAGACGTCACTGTTGCTAAGCGCTTACTGCATCCTTCAGGTTTGGTTGATGTTTCTGCAGATTGTTTTTAGTCACTCTTCATGCTAACAAATGCAACCCAGTTTTGTGAACTGAAAAATGTGCTAAGAGCGAGCCAGTTACCAATTATTCCCATCAAAACACTGACATTTTATGCTGTTTTGCATGATGGAGCTTTGCAGCGTGGTGGAAGAGAGTCGGGCTTCTCAACAAAGAAACGGATTTGATGAAAACTGAATGAAAATCTCTTCCCACAGACGCCGGTGTGAACGCTCAGTCATCCAGGTCATGGTCACTCATCTTCCATCTGGAAAGCATCATCAGTTCATATTAATGTGATAAAATCCCCCACCGGTTCATGTGAACTGATGATGCTTCCAGCGTGAAAGGTGAAAAGACTTCAGGACCTTCAGTTTCAACATTTTGAAACTTCTCCCACTTCACTTAGTGGAAAACTATTGATCACAAGCAAGTAGCTGAACCAACTTTAAATACTGTTTTTAAAGACGAGGAATTGTCTCTTTTTTTATATCAGAAGTGACAACCAACAAAACTCAAACAACTTTGTCGTTTTGTTTTAGAGCTGCCAAAGTCTAAAAAAAAAAAGTCCTGGGTCCTGTGACAGTGGGATTATTCACATCCATTTTTATCTCCATCCAACTTAAAATCACGATGCATGTGTCCCTCCTTGGTACCACAAAGCTGTAAAACCAATTTTAAATGGGCAAGTCTGCCTGGAAGTGGAGCTGAGTGGCTGAAAACCAGCAGAGATGTAAAGACACGATGTGCAGGATCAGAAAAATAAAATGTGATACACTTACCTTTAAACATGTTTGAGACTGGGATGAGTTTGCTTGTGATATATGATGAATAGTCTTGTAATGTGTCGAGAGATGAAATTTTCAATCAACGAGGAAGGTGGGGAAGGGAGGAGGAAAAAAACAGAAGGGAAGGTGTCCCGGTAGGCCTCTTTGTTGGGCAGTGATTTAGAGATTTACAGGCTCTTGTCCTTCTGTGTTTGTGTGAGTGTGTGTTTGTGTGAAGAGAGTAATTGAGCCTCCCCTCATCCAATATTTACCCACCAAACTCAAGTAATCATGCGAATTCTGTTTACTGGAGACAAAGTGTCTTTCTTGCTCTTCATCTTTCTTTCCCACTTTCCCCATCACGACTTTCTCCTGGCAACTAGATACCATATCAAGATCCTGGCCAGGAGTTGATCTCTCTCTCTCTCTCTCTCTCTCTCTCTCACACACACACACACACCCAGAGAAAACAGGCCCATCTGTATTGATGATGGCCTAATTTAGATCTCTTTATTGGACTGATTTACGACTGCCAGACAAATCTGGGCATCTGGACCCGAGTGTGTGTGTGTGTGTGTGTTTGTGTGTGTGTGTGTGTTTATCCTAACCGGACACACAATATCCTCCCTGCTTCAGTCCATCCTTTCTGCTCGTGTTTCCGTACCTCTCTGCGAGTCAGCGGTGCCCTTTTTGTCGTCTTGCTTCAGCACTTTGAGTCGTCTCACCGCTACACCGACGACAGCCGTCACCCTGAAACATTTTAAAAACACACCAATCATCATACTGAGCCAGGCGGTGACACAAAGACAGTCCGACCAGGCCTGTTTTAGGTCAAGGTCTTTCGGGCTCTTATTGTCCAGCTGTGCAAGGCAGTTTTTGTTTCACAGCTATTTGCAAATTCAGATAATCAAATGCAGGACTCCATCAAATACATATTGTGCTAAAAAAGAAAGAAAAGAACCTTGTGAAAATGTAACCAAAGCACCTGACTTTTTTTTTTCTTAGATTTTAAGGATCTGTAAGAGTGAAGAGGTCAGAAATCAAGAGAATATTATTGTCTGTGAGCACATACATTTGAGACAAGAACCTCCAGGAATTAATAGAAAGGGATTTGTCCTGTTTAAAGATTTTGAGCAACTAAAGGATGAAGGGGCGTGTATGCCAGGAGGGGAAGGATGTCTCAAAGGCACATTCATCTTCAAGATCAAGCTCAGGTTTCAACTTTTATTTGTCCCAGTGGGCAGTTTCACAGCAACCATTAAACAGCACCTTGACTGTGGGGCTTTCTCTTTGTGCTGCAGCCTTTTAAAGATTACAGGAATAATGTTAGGCACCTGCTGTGCTCTAAGGCTTATTTTAAATAGATTTTTTTTCTTTTACTTTTCATTAACATCTAAAAATGCAAAAAAGATCAAATAAATAAAACCAGTTTGTTCCAGTATCCAGCAATCAAAGACAATCATTGCTAAATAAGAAAGGAGATGTTACTATAAAAAGTCAGAGGATGCAGTTGTTGGAGTGGCAGGTTCACCAAACCTGCGTTAGATGTGCAAAAGACAAAAATTAAAATCCAAACAAGATCACTAGAAAGTCTGGGAGGTTTGATAAACTTTGCTTTTGAATAAATGGTTCTTAATCTGGGGTCTCCCCTCACCCTAAATGAGGTCCCAAAGATTAAGACTTTGTGCATTGTAGATACTAAATTACACTCTAATTTCCTCATCACGATGATGAGCTTGTTTAGCTTTAAGATGATTAAAAGAGATATTTTCAGGGTAAAGCACCGTGGCACCCAGACTGACCCCAATGTCGGTCAAAAGCTTGGATTTCTACTTATATTTATATCAAGGATGCATTTTAGATTCTTCAGAAAGTTAAAGCTTGCTGCTATGACAGCTACGGACAATATCTCAATTTAATATTCAACCACATGGTACTGGATTCCTGACATTTCTCTGTCTTTGTCAGCATTTAAACTCACCTGTGATCTTTTATTCTCTATGCTGATCAATGAAGAAATCATTTAAACTTCCGTCTTCTTTTAATTTTAACCCCTGCTCTACATCCTCAAAGTCTCTTCTTCTATCCATCTGAATTTGGGTTTTTATTCCAGGCATTACTCTGGCTTTGGAAAAATTAATCCGCTGCTCCCACATGTAAACAATTTACCCAGTTGGCATGGTTACCCATCATAACAGATGTTAAAACGTGCCATAATTACCAGAACAAAATCCCTAAAGCTGCAAAGCATCCAAATCTGTGAAGAAAATGTTAAATAAACAAATAATGCAGTTTTGGCTGGTTTGTTTTTTAAAATATTATTCTTTAAATTGCAAAATTGGTTCATGAAATTGCAAATAGAGAAAAAAAAAAGACAATAACCAGAGCTAACGCGGGAGGGTTCCTCTAGCCAGCCGCCATTCAACAACTGGATACATCTGAAAACATCTCAATCAGCAAGAAAAACCCTGAAACTAGAAATTTAAAAGCTTAAGTTTTTGTTTTTAAAGTCATGCTGTCATAAAAATGGAACCACCGTCTGGTTAATCTTTAAGTCGAGACGGTGAACTGATGGTGTCCACTGTAAAGCATGGAGGAGGAGGAGTGATGGTGTGGGCAAGAATGGAGAACTGTGTTTCACAGCATACAAGCTCTCTCTCTCTCTCCTGTATCAATAAAAGTGATCAGGTGTTGTACTGAGACTGAAACATAAAAACAGCCCAAAAAAAAGGTAAATATGGGAATTTCTTCAACAACGCTGCAAAACAAACAAATAAAGGAATGTCCAAAGTTTAGGCTGGTCGTGCTGATGTCCAGTGAAAGGTTGAATAAAACGTCTCTATTTTTGTGTGTTTTGTACAGTAGCGTCGACTCAGACAATGACAGAGGGCCTCATTGAAATAACAGTGGTCTCAAGAGGCCAGCTAAAAGGAGAGAAAGGGTAGGGCTGGAGTAGACAAACTATATGAGAGTCCGGGGAATCATTTAGGCTGTGCGTGAAAGTTTGTGCACGACTGCATGTGTATGTGTGTGCATGGAGTGATTCATCCGTTCTCCTGGCAGCTAACCTTGGCACGTCCTGCCACGCGTGGCGGGGTTACGCGTCGGCGGCAGTCCCCTGTCCTCTACGCTCGTGTTCGTTTGTTGGGGTGCAAAGGTGGACGTGTTTGGTCAGGTGGAGTCAATAACGCGTCTCTATGCATCATTTTAAAAAAATAAAATAAAATAAAGTCAAAGACAAAGAAAATAAAGTGGTGAGGAAAGTGGAGGATTGTAGTCTGGTTGTTTGGTGTGTTTGGATGTTTTTGCCCTCAGGAGAAAGGGCAAAAAAAAAACAACAATGAAAAATGTGTGCATACTTGTGTGGGTGTGTGTGTCATTGTTCTGGCATCAAGTACTACTTTAAGCACACTCAAACACACACACACACACACACACACATTTAAAGTCAGACAAAAGCCTTGTGATGACCCTATATCTGTGCTTGCATAAGTAAAGACACCTGGATCGCTTCGCTCTTGTTTAAATTCCCGCTCTCTCTCACACTCACACACACACACACACACACACACACAGAGTCTGAAAACTGTTCACCTGCTGCTGTCACGGAGTGAGCGTGTTAATCACTGTCAGGCTTGTGAGTGTGGGTGTGTGTGACACCAAATACACACAAAGCGACGGCTGTAAAGAAAAGGGAAGTATGTTTCAGAGAAATTTTGAGGAAGAACACTTTTACAGGAATAGTAATATAGGAGCACCTGAAACACACACACTCACTCACACACACACACACACAATTTTTCACCACTTTCAGTCACACAGTTTTGAAAGCCAACACTTAAAATCTGACCACAAGTAAAACGTTTTATATTTTCTTTTCTTCTGTGAAAGATCTCCTGGTTGGACACAGACTTGTTAAATAATCAGTAGTAATTATATTTTATTAGTTTGAGCATGGATCAAACTTAGTTGTTGGTTAAAATTCTTTACTAAAGTAAATTTACTTTTGTTTTTTTAATGCTGTACATTGCATGATTTTGTGATATTTCACTAGAACTAAGAGAATAATTTTTGCCACCTTAATGGGAAGAGCTCACTCTCAGGAATATCAGCTTTGATTCATTGTTTAGGTCTTTATTCGTACAATATGAAGACATTTAAATTTGTAGTGCATTTGTCATGCTTTAATATTTTGTACTGATCTTTTCGAAGATATGAATGTCATCCAACTTTGTAACAATAACACAGCCGTTTATCCAGTTGTGGATTTAAAACTTTTGTGTGATGATCGTTTGATTAAAAGTTTATTCCTCCAACAACAATCCCAACAGTCATACATGTTTTCTTCTCTTTCTCATGCAGGTTCCTGAGCGATTCCTCGAGGTAGCCCAGGTGACCCTTCGAGAGTTTTTCAACGCCATCGTGGCTGGGAAGGACGCAGACCCGTCATGGAAAAAGGCCATTTACAAGGTGATCTGCAAACTGGACAGTGAGGTTCCCGAGGTCTTCAAATCTCCCAACTGTCTCCAGGAGCTCCTACATGACTGACTAGGAGTGAGGAAACAAAAGAAGCGAGACAAACCTCCAAGGACCGTGTGGAGACCGCTAGAAAATGCCTCCACAAGTTCAGAGTAAGACTAGTTTGAGGTCTTGAATAAGGTGCGTTTGAAGGCGTTTGGCATTAATGAGAAGACGTGAAGTCTCAGAGTGGCTCTTCTTGGAGGATACCAGAGATTTGACTGTTGTTTCAAATCAATCCATCTTTTAAAGAAAGGACTGCCCTCAAGATGTTTTATTGTGAAAAGATATTTGAATGAGATATATTTGAATGAGATAAAGGGCTCAGACTTAGAGTCTGATGACGTTCAAAGTTAATTCATTATGTTGGGACTTTTATAAATTAAAACAAAACAATGAGAATTGAACCTTGCACTTACAGAAAAGCTCCTCCTTCCTAAAAGCCCTATCATCCCCATCTCTTCCACCTCGTTCACACTTTCTCTTCATCCATCTCAAGAGGAAGACAGAGGTGATGAAGATGATGGATGAGTCATCAGCCCATGACTTGAGGTCTGGAGTGAACTAATAATAAAGAAGATAATATATGAAAATCTTTTTATTGTGGATGTTTTTAAGTTACATGGGCATTTTTGGAAGAAAAAAAAAAGCAACAAAAAAAGTGATGTTTCTGTATTATTTTTCTCCTTTGTAAAAGCTTACATCCTCTCTTCACACACACAAACACACACACACACACACTTGAATAGGAAAGCACAGTAGCATTGCCTCATCTTGACCTGAACCCAGAAAAGCTGGGCATAAAAAAGAAAATTGTTCATTCCTATACGTTTTCTCTTTTTACACCATCTTCTTCTTGTACTGAGACTGTTTGTTTTGACTGTGTGGCTTTCCCTGCCCCGCCCCTCCCAACTGCCACGCCCCTCCCGACTGCGCCCGCCCCTCTCAGCAGCCACGCCCCTTCCCGCTGCCCCGCCCCTCCCCAGCTGTCCCTCTAGCCTATTTTGCTGCAGCCAAAAGCATCAGAGTCAAATCTTCACTGTTGAATAGTTAGAAAATTATACACATTTGGATTCAGTGTCTCTTCTGATTTTTTTTATACATCTAGAGAAGCCAATTAGTTAAAGATTTATTTGAAAATGATTTATTAGCAGTAGTTGTGAGACCAGTTTTTTGTGGCACATGCTGGTACTAATATGTGTGAATGGTCCTTTCTTCTTTCCTAGTATCTTTAATTTACTTGCTCAGTCTCTTCCTCGGTTACCCTCGTTTTTTCTCCAATCCTTATTTCCTCGAGTCTGTTCGTCTCATGATGTCATCACCATGATGTCCAGGGTGGGTCTGGGAGCCGGTTTCATCGTTGTCTGACGTGATGGGGAGTCCAAAGTTACTTTGGCTGGTTTTTGCAAATAGTGGAAAGATGAAACTGTGATTATTAGACCAGCTTCCTAAAAATAATCAAGTATCTCTTCAAATGAAATTGAAAAGGCTTTTGTGTTGTTTTAAGATGTTACATCCCAAGAAGGACTTTTCTTTTGGCGGATGAACTTTGTCACACAATCATATAGCCTGAAAAAATGTAATGTTCAATCTATTTTTTTCTTTCCTGATTGAAAAAAATACATGCAACAATAATAAATCAACCAACTGAGCTAAACTGCTACTCATTTGTAACACTTTTAAAATGCAGCATGAATGTAAGAAATGTGTTTTACGTCTTACTGATGCTTCTTTTTCAATTGTGTCTCTCAGTACCTTGAAGTCATTTCAGATCACTTGATTTTCTTCCTTTTTCAAATCTTGCATTTTTATTCAAGTCTTTTTTTTTTTAAATCAATTGCTTACCTACATATTCAAAATATAATAATCCCCTTTAGGTGGAGAACACACCTTAAAACACCACACTGAAGGCTTTTTTTTTTTCTACCTTTTGATTATTGATCGATTGATTGGACTCTGAGGATTTCAACACTTGGAACACTTTTAACATCTGGATCTTTCAAGCAGACTATCCAGAAATGTGCTAACGTTACACTCTAACTTTTCTGGGCTCTGATTGGCTGGGAGGGGCAGCTCAACACCAGCTAGCTCATGTGTGAAGTTTCAGGTTTTAACAGCAAGATTTTAAAAAAAAAGAAAAAAAAAGCATAAGAAAATGCTGATATTTGTAGCTTGTATAGATGTAATAATTACTCTGATCACTCTGATATTATTATTTATAAACAGAAAGAATTATTCCTATTAATGTTATTCTGATGATGATTATCATTAATGCTTGCCACAGATTTGACTCATTGTTTTACTCATTGTTTATCCATCACTGCAACATGAAATAAATTATTCTTTGAACAGAACGGCGGGGTCGCTTGTTTCGGTGTATGTGACAGCACTTTCCTCTGCTCTATTTACGCTCATCCGGGGTGAAGAGGGCGTTGACCGTTCCAATGTGGCTGCCCACACACAAAAACTCGCCACCAGCCCCGGCTGTATCTAGGCAACATGATGGCCACTTTAACTCCGTCCATGCCCTCTCCCTCTCTGGATTCTGTATGGGGGACATGTGATCCCTTGTTGTTGTTGCTGATGAATTGAAAAGAGGAGCGCTGCGTGATTATTGTCAGCACAAAAGCCTCAAAAAGCTGCTGACGCCGAGATTAGCCAGTACAAAGACGCAGGGACAGACACACACACGCACAAAAAGACATAGGTACAGACTCACACTCACAAAGACGAGGCCCGTCTGCCCTCGTTGCCCTAGCGTCCTCCTCTGCTCATCCTCTCCATCACTGATATTACTCTCCTCCCCCCTTCTTATGTCTTCTTTCCGCTCTTCGCTTCCTTTCTCACAGATTTTATCACATCCATCCTCCTCCAGCATCACTTACCTCTCTGACACACACAAACACACACCATGCCCTTTGAGAGTTGCCGCCAAACGTGAACTGATTAGACGCCAACCACAGTCGACAGCATGAACTTAAGTGCCAGTACTCAATGTGCCTCTCCTCCTCTCTGCTCCAACACACACCAAAATACTGCCAGAACTGCAAAAGTGACGCTCGCATAATACACAAGTTTTGAATTGTACAACTGTAGTCGCCGAACTGATGTTGAGGAGAGAAAAAAGGAAACAAAATGAATAAAAAAGTAAAGAAATCAAGCAGCAACAGTGCAGTCTCTGTGTAAAAACTAAAAAAAGCAGCCAGACAGCGTGAGTCACGTCAGGTTTGACTGGTTGACATTAACTGGGACAAAGACGGTCCCAGTATGTGGGACTTAGTGACATCTAGCTGTGAAGTGGAACAACACAACCAAATAAAGACCATCGACCTCACCGTTTTCTCTCACGTCAGGTGGATGCAGAGGCTGCAAACGATATGAATTGTTGAACATATAAAGATTGTAATTATATATACACCGTAGATCAGGAAATTATGGAAGAAGATGAAGGAATTGTAGGAATTATATTCACATAATTTGTATTTGGGGATTAGAAAATATTTGAATTAAAGTGAGAGGCATTTATTTTAAAAAAATGCTTGTTTTGAAATGATGAAAATAGAGGACTTGCTGTTTTTCACTTTAATGTACAATGTAAGGTTTCTTCTAAAAGACTGTCATAAATGTCACACACTCAAATTAAGATCATTATTTTAGTTAATAAGTTTAATATTGGCTTTTGGATATGAGAGTAGTAATAAAGTGCAAAGCATTAACTGCTCCTTGTAGGTGTCAACTGAAATAACCTGAGTTAGACAACAGTCCTTCACAATAATAATATTTTTTTTTTAAATCAGCGTCTATATTTCATAAATAAGTAGCAGGTTTTATATAATTACAAATCACATATTTTACTGCGCTGACAAAAGGCTGCAATGTTAATCAAAAATAAGTTACCACGGCTCATGTACAATATAGG
The DNA here is from genome assembly GCA_028564865.1 of Zenarchopterus dispar. Classification (NCBI taxonomy): domain Eukaryota; kingdom Metazoa; phylum Chordata; class Actinopteri; order Beloniformes; family Zenarchopteridae; genus Zenarchopterus; species Zenarchopterus dispar. The sequence goes on from JAOWBL010000012.1 coordinate 2,645,260, forward strand.
ACCTGAAAGATGTTTGGGTTACTTTGCAGGAAACTTTGGAGGAAATGTGAAAACTTTTACACAATCTCTGACCTGTGAAGGTCCTGGAGAAAGGGGAAGCCGGCCTTGAGAAAATGTCTCACATCACTGATGTCTGATGCAGGTGCAGATGTTGCTCTCATCAGTTTTAGGTGGAGTCCTCCAGTCTTAGTTGGTACAAATTTAGAGCCAGTTTGTGAAGTTTCCAGTTATTGTTCTCTGTACTGGAAATGTTTAGAAGAACTAAAATTTTAACATTTTTAGGGATCTGATAATCTCACATCTGCTCTGAGACTGGCTCAACGCCTTTTTATCTTGAGGTGGCATCCGTACTGACAGCATCGCAGCCTGGTCCAGCACTGGCACTGTCCACAGCTGGGAAGTCTTGCAGAGACAGGTGTGGCTGGATGAATCATTGCAGGTGAGCTTCCCTCCCACCAGGATGTCTACAGGGGTGGTTTAAAAGGTGAGCATGACTGTAGCTACCACAACTCCAGCCAGCTCTCACTGGTGTCACTGCAGCATTCGGACCTGAACAAGTCAATCACAGGACAGTTTAGTAACCGTCTGAATAAATACCAGCACCAAACCTCATGGAGGTAGAAAGTACAGAGTCTTTTTTTTTTTTCTTTTCAGTTTGAACATGTTTATTAAGGCATAAAAATCAAGTGTCTTACTCTTTTTTTCTATTTTACATTTCTCTCTTAGGGCCATAGATTTACATTGTTCACAGCTTCTCCATATTAATTATTGAAACTTTTTTTAGTTCACCCAACGATAATTTAGTGTCCTGCAAACAAGACAAGACGTTCCTCTTCATGCCTGTGCACGTTATCTGAGGCACGTGGCCTGAACAGAAAAACGGTGGGCACAATCTTAGGGGGTTCCTCGTTTGCTGATGACGATAAGTCAGTTGAAATTATTTGACTTATTAGAAATAGAAGGTTAAACTCTCAGATGATTCAAACTACAGGAAGGATGAGAAGTGAGTGTTAAATGTGATGCTATGAAGCTGTCTAATTCAGTGGTTACTGGTGTGAAGCACGTGCACAGATCAATACAATAACACTGAACAACTGCTGCACGTTTTTGGCTTTAAAATAAACAGAATATGCACCACTGGTCAAAAGTTTGGACACATTTCCCACACAAATGAAAGGGAAAGTATGTCCAGACTTTTGAGTGGTAGTCTAGATGAACAGTAAAGACGATAAATGATATATCTTGTGCATTGTCTTACACTGCCAAAGCTCTTCATTAGTGCAGGAAAGGTTGAACAGGAGGTGGGGTCACTCTGGGCTCCAAATTATCTCTCTCTCTCTCTCTCTCACACACACACACACACACACACACACACACACACACACAATCCGTCTGGCTGTGAAAGCACATCTGAGCAGCGCAACAATAAAACAGCTGTGTTTGTGTTGGCTTGATGATTGTTTCATTCTCAATCAGCATGCAATAAACACAAACACACACACACACACACACACACACAGTTCACAAAGATGGTGCAAAAGTGACGCTGTTATGAAGTAGGAATAGAGTTTTTATACATTTTTTAAATTCTCAACACAACACTCTCACATTAACCAATATCTGTCAGTGGTCTTATGTTATTTAACCGTCTGTGTCTGCAGACCCCCCAACAGCTGTAACCTTATGACCTTCTGGGTCATTTGTGTTTAAGCTTCACGTGCATGAGCATGATTACAGATATATTCTTGTCAAAGAGTGAAAAATGTGATTCCTGCACATCCCCACTGCTCCACTGTTGTCAGTGGCTTTTGTGACCACACAGCAGGTTTGTATGCCCCCTTGTGGCCAGAAGTGATATTACTACATAGAGTGGCTTTAAATTAGTAGCACACTTAACACACCTGAAACACTGGAGCTATACAAAAACACAGTAACAGTAAACATACACTTGTTCACAGAAAGTACCTGAATGAAGCGCATTCTGCTATAAAAACAGCTAAAAGAGAAATCTAAAGAATGTCTCTTTTTACTTTCAAATGTTTTATAAATCAAGACATCTTTTTGACATGATAAATTCTCTGCATACAGTCATCTTGTACATTTCTATCCTTGATTGCTTAATATTGTGGTAACTTAATAAAAAGAAAACTCGTTGTGAGACATAACACCCAAATAATCACCAAGTTTCATCTGAGAATTCATTCACAAACTCAACAAATTTGGAAAAAGAAATGACAGAAAACCAAAACAACAACAACAAGGAGAAAAGGGATTCTGTCTCAGCCTTTTTTTATTTTTTATTTTTTTTGATTCAGGGACGGGACAGACGCAGGCGAGACAGTTGGACATATTTTGATTGTGGTTACGGTTACAGTTTGATATCAGTAAGAAGCTGCTGGAGGATCAGATGATGTCCTGATCCAAACAGTCCTGCAGCTTTGTGAGACGTTCAGATAAATAAAGACTCAAGAGACGGATGACAAGAGCAGACAGTCTGAGTCAGAAAAAAGAAGAGCTATCATCATCTTAAGAGTCCCATTTAGTACAAAAGAGTCAAAATATTGGTTTAAGGAAATTTAAAGCTCTGTGTGAATGATGACATTCCCTCCCTGTTGCTGTGTAGTAAACATGTTAAAAAGGTTTTGTGTTTAACAGCAGTGCTGGATTATATTTGGGTTTGGTGAGAATCCTAAACTACAACTTTAGTCTGGAAAGTCACATCTTTGGATCAGTCAAATCCTACAATCTTTAAAGCTTTAAACGCCATCTGCTCCTGAGTCCCATAAAGAAAAACTCCAAAGTCTTTAAAACAAATAAAAGAAAAGCTCAGGAAGAGTAACGTTCAGGATGCAAAAACAATTGCAAAGCTGTAAACGAAAAAGTCTGAAGTTACAAACATGCTGGCACAACTATAGCAGGAAGAAGTATTTATCATGCCATATTTGTTATGTTCAGCATTTAACTTTTTAAATATAACCTTGCTAGTGAAAGAAACAACTAAAAACAGTGTTAATTTTGTCTTCAGAACAACAGTTGGACCGAGTCCAGGTTTTAGTATTATTTCAGTACATTTTCTTTTGACTGAAGCAGAACCTCAACACTCAGTCTGACCTCAGACCGACCTGTTAGAAAGTGAAACTCGGCGCCGATTACTCCTTCAGCAGCTCATAACGCCAGCGAAATAAACAAGTGACTGATCAGATGAAGGCTGGCTTCAACAATCACGGTTAGCTTGTTGAACAGACTTTAATCAGCCATCTCTGCAGGTTTATTTGCTTCAGTTCTTTAAGATGGCACCCAGGTGAATGAAGATAATTGTTTTCTACAGCAGCTGCCATAACGGTACCTTCCCTCCTCCTAACATGAAATTAATTCATTTGGTTTCCCATCAGGTTCTGTTCCTTCCCCCACCAAAAAAAAAACAAAAATAAAACATTATTTTACCTTACACTTTCTTATCAAATACATATTTCCATTCTTCCATCCTCTAATTTTTCAGTCATTGTACAAACTATCAATCTGATTCATTTCTATTCTTACCTTCCTTCCTTCTGAACTGAAATCCATTTCCCCCTCCCTCATTCGTCCCTCCATATCTACTTCCATCAGCGGTCTGTTCGCTAATCAAACACCATCTGTCCTTCCATCCCCAACCTGTCAGGAACAGCTGCCAGCCGCTCTCTTAACAACACTTTTAACAACCCTGCCGCATCTTCCACGGCCTGCCGCTCGCAGCCTCCACCGGCAGACGTCGCCAGGAAGGACCGCCGCCTCCCCTTACGGGCGCACGTGAGCCCAGAAGTCACATATGCAATCAGTCGTGTTCAAAACAGTTCGCTGATCGGGGCGCGGAAGTCTCAGAGGTCGAAATAGCAGTAAATAAAAAAATGAACGTGAGAGGAAATGAAAAAAAGATGTACTGGCCTCTTGTTGAACCCAAGTAGCACTATTATGAACCATGATGGGCAAAGAAAATAGAATACCAGAGAAAAAAGAATAATGGGCAGATAAAACAAAGGAGAGATGGTGCTCGGTAAATGAGCAGAAGTCTAAATGGTAATCAGGGGAAGAATGAGCTCAAAAAAAGAGTTTAGAGCTAATGGTGGGAAGTAAAAGCTCCCAGCACTCACACACAAGAACACAGTTTACACACAAGTGCTGCACAATAACCACTCACAACATAAGAATACTATTAGCATAAACTCCTACAATCAACACAAGCATCATTCACAAATGCACCAAATATAATACATGTTCCCGCACACATAAACACACTCATTGCACAAACTGCACTGCTGTTATCATGAACATGCCAAGACATTTTCAAGTGTTATATGCAGAGGAACTTCCCCAACCAATCATTGGCACATAGGCCAGATGTTCACTGGTGCTTCAACGCAATTTTCTGCTGGCAAATACACACACAGTAACACTAACTGGCATCTTCATCCCTCTCCCTTCCCAAATATGAGCTTTTTTTTTTTTTTTTGGTAAAACTGAAATGCAAAGACTGCACTTTTCTCCACACACAAAAGGGTATAAAAGGGAGTTGGACCAGGAAAAAACAAGGTAGGCAACAGGAGAACAGCAGAAAGTCAGAGTGGTGACATAAAGACAGAGACGTAGAGGTAAAAAGGTCAAAAGTATAAAGAAAAGACAAAATTAGCCACGTCTGGTCTTACTAGGATGTGCATGTGTAGTTCTGATTGTGAAGCATGGAGGAGGAGGTATGATGGTGTAGTCACGGCTAACAAGTTACACTTTTGAAAACTTATTCTCATTTATCTTCAGAGTTATTATAGTTAACAAAAACTAAAACTAACAGTGATCTTTATTAAATTAAAATTTACAATGCAAAACTAACTAATGAAATAGTGCTGCAGGTGAAATTTACGTCATTTTTGTTTCACTTCTTGTTTGTTGATGTTTGCAGCTTCATCTCTCTCATTACTAAGTCTTTTTTCTAATTCTAATTACTTAAAAGAATAAATGCTTTTTTATTCTGTATAGCACTGTTGATAAAACTGAGGTTTTTTGTTGTTTATCAAAAACTCAGTACCTAAAACTAAACTAAACACTACTGATGCACTTGCTTAACTAACTAAACCTAAGCCTAAATAATCAAACAAACTGCAAAATTAAATAAAAATAAAAACTCTGATCTCTACCAAATAGTCTTAGCGCAGGAGAATATTCTGAGTGAAGGAAGCGACTATCCTGGTATGAGAGGGGTATCCTGGCTTGTTTGTAGTCATTCAAACAATAATGTTAGGGTAGATCTAAACATAGTGGAACCAGTGAGTCGAGGTTTTTAATCATTTACCAAATAAACAAGACAAGAATGTCTCAATGCAGCATCCAAATATTTGCTGAAACTTGTCGTCCTGTAGCAAAACAGTGTTTAAAAACCTCCAACAGTATCTGCACAAAAGCAGAGGATAAGTGCTAAAATCAGTGGCCGATGACGGGGCTATCCCAACAACCAACACTGAGTTAGATTAAGGCACATTTTTTTCTCCATGATTGTACCATTAAGTCTATTTTTCTTTAACTGAAAACTTACATCCACTGATGATGATGTGTGATGAGATGGACATCACAGAAGTGAAAGCAACAAACGAAAGCTCAGAACAACAGGAAGTTCCAGGTGATGACCTCATGAAGCAGCTCAAAAATACAATACATGCTTCACTTTAAATCATGTACAATTTTTAACCTTATCACCATCCATTGTGTATTTTTTTAAACTTATAATCCCATAACTATATATAGTCAGTTCAGTGAGCAGCCTTTTGTCTTTTTTTTTTTTGGTCTTTTTGGTGCTCTACTAGATTCAACTTTTAAGTTATTTTCAGACATGAAACGTTTATTGTTAATGACTTAATCAGATTAGATGATCACATTCACATTAATGTTCCTCATGGATTCATTCAGATAAGGCTGGTGAAGTGAGGAGAGAGCCACAGTGGGAGTGATATGTGCAAATCATCTGTTAACTGAATGACCAGTACCAACGGCTGGGAACACTCCACGAATGACTTTAAGACCATTTCCTAAGGCGTCCTTGAGGCAGCTTTATAAGCATCCAGCGTTTGTAACCTGTTCCTAAAATCATGGCCAGGTCAAAAGTCATGTCCAAGTTTTTCTACAAACGCACACGAAAAGCCGCGTCAAAGGTCCGACGGAGGAATACCTTAGGAACAACCTAAGAGGACGACGCACTATGTTCATGTAAGTATGAAGCAAGAACACATTCAGCTGTTCTTGAAGGGCCCTTACAGCGTTCCCCTGAACGCCTCACAAACAGAGATGCGTAAGGTGGAAGTACGCCATCGAGCACCACTCCTAGCATTTCTAGGGGATAACAAGTGCTGCACGCGCTCTGTACATGTCTCCATTTTGTAAGAGGTTGTTGAGGAGAAAACAACATCCAAATATCTGGATTTTGCTCATTTTTGCTTCGACATTTCACTGGTTTAGACATCAGACCCAAATGGCCTGCTGCTGCCAAACAAAAGTGACAACCGCTAGATCTTCTTCTTCATCCTGTAGCTGTAAAAGGTGCAGCAGCGGTCTTCTCGCCATGACCGTCATCGTAAAAATTACAAATGTTTCCACAAATTTTCCAGTAGATGAAACAATCAAGACACAGGTGTTTGGAGATATTGGACAATTTATATAATCTGACAAAATGTGGCTGTAGGATCTTCTGACCAACAAGTTGAGATTGCCATGACAACCACCACGAACGACCATCATCTGACAACAGTTTTTGTAAGTACACCATCGGTAGGTTTGGAGGCATACTTATGGAGAACATAAGAACTTGATGGCCAGCTCAGAAAAGAGAAATTTTTTTTTTTTTAAAATAATCACTTCATTTTCTCAAGAATGGCTCAAGTTGCTCTTACAAGTTGAACGGCAGCTGTACCAAGTTCCTACAAAGGCTGTAGGAAACTCTGCCCCCGTCCACGGATGTCTACAAACTCCAGATTTCATAACCTTTGTGGCTTTAACTTTGTAGCTACTATTTTTTTTTTTTAATGATTTCTTTAAAATGTCTCTAATTCACCAAACGCCTTTAATTTCTTTTTGTTGAAAATAATGCAAAGAATTGACAGATTTAAAAAGAACAGTGATTTTTGTTTAGTTCTGCTCCATGGGCTCATTGAGTCATTAAAACAATGTCACCAAAGCAGCAAAAATAGCTTAAAAACTACTTAGCTGTTTAAAATTTCATCCTGGGAGACAACTACAGACACACAACAACAGAGCCCAGTGTAGACTTTAGAGGTTGTAATAAGATGAAAGTTTCACAGGCACTGTTTGAGCCATCAAAATCAAAGCTTTTAAACTTTTTATTCATTGAACGATTTTTTGTTTCTTTCAGCTTCGACATTCTGACAGAAGCGACTGGACACCCTGTGACGATAAAATTCAACCAAGCAGAGAGGAGAGACATCTGCTGAGGCAATCAATACAAGCTCCTGCAGAGCAGCCACGAGGGCTCACATCCACATTAACACGTCCTTATAGACAGACATCGCCAGCATTTGCATACAGTGGAAAGAGTGTGTCGGCCACGTGGCTCGTGTTCGTAAGGGCATCAAGTCTGTCAATAACAACCTTTCAAGGATCCTGGGGTTCCATCAGCTGACCCACAGATATACATATCCACACACACACACACACACACACCAACTTCCTGCGCCCACTTTGTCCTCTAAACAGACAAAAATGGAGACAACCCCGAGGCAGTTCCATTTAAACCCACATCACCAATCTCTCCTGACATCCACGGACTCACACTTCTCTCCGTTTCCCCCTCTCTGGCTCTGAAGTAAAATCTGAGGGATGAAGGATAGATCTCCAGTTTTATGCACTGGTTCAAAGGTAAAATGTCACATTTGTGTGATAATTCTCTCAGGGTGGGTCCTTAAATTAGCCGTCACCTAAAAGCACACAGTTTTAACAACCATCTAGCATCAAGCTTCAGCTAATGGTTTAATTTTATTCAGAAGAAAATGAGTTAAAAGTTTAGACAATATTGTCAATAACTAAATCAATCCTGGCATTATCAAAACATGACATAAACTCAAAATAATGTCGATTTTGTTGTAATTTCTGTCGGTTCAGATTCGTTTGACCCGCAGTTGAGAATTTTAGGACATGCACGCTAACTTCTGCAAAACTCAGACACTGTTATGGCTCAGTTATGTAATATAGTGTTATTTGTACACTAAGTACACAATAAAATGTTTTAAAACTGTTCTTTTTTTGTTACTTGCTTTTAAATCTCCAGTTGGGTTGAGGGACTGAGAAACTTTCATGTTGAGTTCTTCTGTCTTTTTACGCGAGCTTGAGGAGGTTTTTCAGATGGAGGCTGGAGATAATAGTTCAGGGCACAAACAGTTCATGAGCTACACATGAAAATCAATGCTATTTTGCGTTTATCAGCTACTTTAGTTATACATTCAAACTGTATATTAACAAAAAAAAGTCAACTTTTTCACATGAAAGTTCTCAAGAAAGAAGAATGATCAACCCAGTCTTGAAGCAGATACCAAATTTCATTAGATATTGAATTAGTGTAACTGGATGCTGTCCTGGACTTTCTCCACCTGCACAGCTACTGGCATCAGCTCCGTCTTTAAAAAGGACTCAGACGTCAGCCGTCATTCACGGGACAACTGTCCTTCGTCATGAACTTTTGGATTCTGACATCTGAGCAGAACCTTGTCACTGTTTCGATGTTTTTTATATGTTGGTTTGTTTATTTGAGGTGGACCTCCCAGTTTTGATTGCCTTGGTGGTGGTGGTCTTTACTTTCTTGTGTATAAAACACCTCAGGTCCAATTTCCCATCTGGACATCTGTTTTATGTTGCGATCATCAGTCCCAGCCCGGGTTGTAACAACCTCTAAAACAGAACTAATCTCACCAGCATACCTCCACCTCTCCAAGTCTTCCTGCGCCTGTTCTCCCCACAGACGACTACGCCATCGGCAATAAATGTACATCACTGTCTATTTAATCATTACATGCACAGACAACTGTGTAACATGTAGTTTAAACAGTAGATGGACTTCAGTGACAACGATAATGTGACTTTGAAGGAGGTTAGTTCATGTCCAGCTGATGTTGAAGATGGTTCTGATATTCTCGGATTCAAGTCTTTGGCTGTCAAAGAAGTTAACAACCTTATAATTTACATCTTGGTCATGATATGACGAACCCCCAACAGCATGGATATAAAATCATTTCCTATACTCGTCTGAGTATCCAACTGGTTTCCTCTAGTTTGGATTTGTTGTGATTAAAATGACTTTATAAGATCGGGTTTCTGCTAAAATGAAGTGTTTTCCAAAAAAAAATATATATATATTCAGTGTTCACGGAGGTGAAAACATTCATTTGTCACAGTATTTATAAATCAGGGGTTTTGCTTCTGATACTGCAGTAAATACTCTTGAATTACCACCTGCCTTTCATCGGTGAGAGAAAAGAGAAAACAAAATTGTTTCATACAGATAATCTAAGCTTTTGAAAAGGCCAATAAAGACAAACCTGTGACTATAAAATATAATATTTGGAGGGTTATATATTAAAAGGCTTTCAGTGTCAACACTGGGCGGAAAGCTCTAACCAGGTAAGAGTTGTTGTGTTTTGGAGCCAAGGTGCATATTCGTTTTAGATCATCCGGAGAGCAGATCTGATTCTAAACTTAAAAACAAGATTTTAACTTTAATTTAAGCATAAAGATCTTGAATGTCTCCAGATGACACTTTACTGCTGAGTTAATACACTTAACCAAAAGTAAAACTAACAGTAAAAGACTAATCCGGTTTACTGAAGTAAAAAAATGAAAGTTTTTAAAGTTCCCCGTGTAAAATTGTTTTTTTCTTATTATTTTTCTCCTTGTTTTTTTTTTTCATATCTATTATTTTTGTTCTACCAGTGCCTTTTTTACCTTTGGTACTTCATTTTTCTAATTGGGCAAAAGAAAGAAAAAAGAAATAAAGAAGAATAGAAAGAAAGAATAAAGAGTTTTTTGTCAAAATCTGTCAAAACCTGAAAAAACTAAAAACAGACGAAAACTAAAATTAATCAATTTTTCAAAACTACTAATAGAATGAGTAAACTTACTAAATAAAACAACATGAACATAAACTAAAATTTTTAAAAAAGTGAGAAACAAAAGAAAAACTATTGAAAAATTCAAATTACACAGATGTTATACTTTGTCACAGCGCTTTTGTACGACATAAACGTTCACTTATTTTTTGAATACTACAAGATTTGTGTAATGCAATCTGAGTCTAAAGACAAGAAGAACACTGATTTATTTTAAGAAATAATTATTTTAAATTTGAACTACAGTATACAGAGAAATAACCACAGGAACTCCACCAGCTCCCCTTGAACTTGTCATACAATGACGTGACTTCCACAACCTTGCCCGGTTAGGACTGAACTCATAAGAGACGCCAGGAATTACAGAATCCAAAATCATTTCATAAATATAATCTGACTTTAAGTATTTGGTGGCCAAAGGACATAATCTCCCCAAAGAGCACAAAGTCTTCCTCCACTAATCTTCCTCATCCTCTTCCCCTTCTGTCTTCAGATCACAGGCGACACATGCACACGTTTTATTTCCATATTGTATGAAAAAAAGATGTAAACACAGACGTGCATGTGTGCGCATGTCATTCTTCACATGAATATCAATTCATGTAACAGACTAAATAAGCTGATAATCACCGCTCCTTTATTCTTGATCATCAGGAAAAGTACAACACCGTCCTTTTTTAAAAAACAGGGAGGTTTTTGTACTTTTGACTTGACTGAAGGTACTGTAAAAGGGGTTCAGATATCAAATGTTTATTCATCCAAGTGCTTTAAAAAAAAAAAAAAAAAAAGCATGTGTTTATGCTGAATTGGCAGCCAGCAACATTTTTAAAAAAGTTTGAACAGGGACAACAAAAGACTGGAAGACAATTAGATTAACCTGTCCATCCAGAAATAAAGATGGGAGGGGCAGATCACGGCTTTATTTATTATTTAACCAGCAAGATTTAAAATCTATTTCAAGAGTGCCCTGGCTGAAACTATGAACAACAATCAGTATATGTTTAAAAGATTTAGGTTGACAAAACACCACAAACCATCAACAAGATCTTCACTCAGGTGTAAAGTGACCACTTATTTCAGATCATTTAAAGTTTAAAGAGTTTACTGAGTGTTTCTCTAAATGAAATTGCAGCACAAAAACTTTAGGGTGGCACAATGACTCAAAACATTTATCATTATTAATCATTCACATCATTAATGTCAAAGACAAAAATAAAATGCAGTAAATTGTTTCCAAATACCACATATTCACACTTTAAATCTCATGAGGAAATTTGTCAAATCAGATGCTAATTTACATGGAAAGTTTTATTCTTTTTTCTTAAACGCTTTTTTATGTTTATTTTATTTTATTAAATAAACACCCTCATTTTGTCTTGAACAGTTTTGTAATTAACATCTTTTTTGTATTTATGAATACACTGGGTAATTTTTTTTTTTAATCTCAGGAATGTATTTGTCAAATATGACATATCGAACATTAAGAGGTTATTAAAACCATGATGATGAGATAGGAATGGCACATTTCTAATTTATTTATTTATTTATTGATTGTCTGCATAGGTCATTTACTGTCAGCTGTAAAGTATCGGTTTAAACATCACAAGCTGATTTCCAACTAAACTACAAGTCAAAAGCTTTGGACACTCTTGTGAACAACCTGCACGCGTTGCATGTTTTCCTAATATCACATTTTAAAATGTAAATATTCCAAGTGACTCAGTGAACAAGTGTGAACACCAACATTCACTGATCTTTTATCTCAATGGTCAAGTCAACCAAAAGTGACGAGCAACAAATGATGAATGGTCTGAACTTTGTTTCGGTCATCAGGACAACGTGAAGGTCGGTGTTTTCATGACTGGACTGGAATCCACCAAACTTCTGGTTAAAGGGGAAAACTAAAAAATAAATCCACTCAACAACCACGAAATCATTGATAAATCAAACAACAATAACCAACAAACATCAAAAAAGAAAAAGAAAAACCATGATATCCTGCTCAGTTTGGACTAAAGGATGAGAGAAAACAAACGTAAAACGATGAAGCATCAGGGATCTGCTTTTACGCCGTTACATCCATGTTTCAGCTTGTTTGTTCGTGTCTGTGGATCTCGGGGTTCTGGTTGGACTTAACACCACAGAGGTGTGGTGGTGTCATGTTGTTGAGGCTAAAGAACGTTCAAATGAAGGTCAGTGCAGGTCTGATGTGATCTCTGCCTGCAGCTGACCAAGTCCAGACTGATCAAAACCAATATCCAAAGAATTATAGTCATCTAAAAAAGAGTGACGAAGATGAAGTGAATTTCCCTCGAAAAGTCTTGTGAAGAAGTTTTAAACTCTGATTTTTAAAAAGCCTGTTTTGACAGAGTAAACCTGTTTAATTGTCCTTATTTTGTATCCTCGGGTCTACAGAGAAAACATCTGGGTGCTGAACTGACCTACCAGCAATACAGATGTGGAAAAAGAAAGAAAACAACAAGGAAGACCTAAATAAATCAATGAATGAAGGAGTGGACCTCCGAGTGTTGAACAGATCAAGAAACCTTGTCACAACGAGATGATTTGGAGGTAAAAACAAACTCTCAGAAAAGATGCAGCAAGGTGGAAAAACATCTCCATCTCAGCTCTTAACTTCCACTTTAGTTGCTAAAAGAACCACTTTTTAAACTCCTTTATCTGTTATACAGACATGTAAAAAGTTAGGCAGTTGAATAATCAACATAAAAACAAAATTTAGAGAATTAATGCATTTAAAAACATGTGAATAAAAGATAATAACTGTGCCAGATTGAGGCCAACGTGGACTAAACTTCCCACACTCACACAGACGTGCAGAACCAGCGCAGAACCAGCCGTAATAAAGCTCTTGTGCTCTTCAGACGGTTGAAGGAGGAGAGCAATAACCCGAACTGACAAACAAGATGGCTGCTGAGTGCTTTGCTGATGAGAGCCTAAATTGAGTGGATGCAGGTCCCGGTTAAGCCCAGCCGCGTTTTACCAGCCAGAGGTTTTAAGGTGATATGCCGAGCCCATATTCAGTGATTGAATGCAGTACCGCCACCCCCCCACCCTCGTGTCATTATAACACAGTTTCTCCTTGAGAACTAAATCTACTTATGATTGTTTTTAAATTTCTTTTTCGTATATTCCTTATCATTTTCTTTAATTCAAAAGGACAATCTGGACGTCGTAATCCATCATGGATTTAACAATTTCCCCATACGCTCCACTGCCCCTCCCACTGGCAAATATTCATAATGATTTAGGACTTTAGGTCTGACTCAAGGGGGATAGAGAGGAAGGAGAGATGAAAAACAAAGAAAGCAAAGAAAAAAAAGAGGGAATGACGTCCAGATAAATAAGGGAAAGAACAGCAAAAGTGACATATTAAAGTCAACTGAACTCAAAAGGCAAAGACGGCAAGGGACAAGTTCAAAGTCTCTAAACAATCAGACAAGAAACAAGGCTGTAATATTCATAAATTGTGTACAAGCAGTGCACCCAGCCCCCCCGCCCCCCACCCCCCAACCCCTTCCCTTTGGCCTTGATAGTATTAGAAAATGAAAACAAAATCTTTAGATTAGAAAGATTGGAAAAATTGAATTACTCAGGCTGCGCAGGGGCCGAATGGATGAGCGAGACCCAAATCTTCATCTCGGACAAAGCAGCCGAGGAGGGGGGGGGGTGAAAATGATGAAAAATGAAATAGGGTATATCTGCAGGGGAGAGAGGAGAAATAAGAAGTCAGGGTCATCACCTGTACGGCCCAGCCAGATTTTCTTTCCATCTCAAATCCAGCAATCAGTTTAAGCTTTGAGCGGCCAGAAGCAGGTTAGCTGCACGGTACAGCTGAAGTAGATTAAACATGTCTGAAAACAGCGAAGACGACAAAGACGCTCAACATCTGTGCATCTCAACAGAAAGAACAATAAAAATTATCGTTTGAGTAGCTGTCAAAACAATCTAAACGGATGTTTGTTTCATTGTGTAAACTTTGAAGAAAAATATTCAGGTTTCTGATTCTTCACTGGGAGTATTTGCAGCCATTTTGTCGTACATCACCCTTTACTGAGAAAATTTAAAAGTAAAATAACAACAATAAATGTTCATTTATTGTAGCTCTTGATCTAAATGTATATTCCAAGTTTTAGTCAGAAGATTTTCTAGAAATGAGCAAAGCTTAGAAAAGTATGTACCAAACAAAGAGGTTAACATTGAGGCCTTTGGTTAAATAATTTAAAAAAATATATTAATCATGCACCTTAATGAATTGGGCATCTCTAAAATTAACTGAAGATGTAATGAATATTAGTTATCTGGATGCTGAGGCTCAATCTGACATCTTTAAATAACTGAATACAAAATCCACACAGCAGCTGCAGTGAAGCCTTCATCACTTTTTACGTAATAAAACATTCATTCTGATGCGATAAAAATAAATGCTTCTTTTCCGAGTGATTTATCTTAAGAATGTAAATTCAGTTCAGTAAGCAGAGTGGGAATAAACTCGGCCTTTTACTGGATATTAAACCCTGTTTCCAAATCATTAGCACCCTCTAGGGGCACAGCCAGGTAATGCACATCTCAGGCGCGACCACGTGACGCTTCAGCCTCCCTGCTTTGTATTATTAGTGTGATGTAAAGCTACTAAGAAGAAAACAAAACCTAACCAGAAATTTAAACAGGATAAAAGGGCTTGAAGATGATTTAATGTATGTTTTCAACCTAATAAAACTGACAAATGGCATGTCAAATGTTAAAAATTGGATATTCCGTTTTGCATTGATAAAGCATATGGTATATGTTACATTTAAATTGTTTTTAATGTTTCAAGCACATTAAAAAATATAATTTAAGCACTTTCTTCTGAATATTTACATGAATCTGTATTAAACACTGTTTCCTCGTTTAAGTTCGGTGCTGTTTTGTTCAGGTTTCTTTTTGTTTGTAGTTCCCAGTACATCCACGAGGTGTAACCATTTTTCCAGTTATCCCACTACAGTCAAAGAGTATTTATTTATTGTGTTTAATTTGTGCTGACAGTTTTTAACAAGTGAGGATGATTTATGTGAATGTTTAGAATATTTCTTTCTCAGACTGAAAACAGTAACTATTCATCATGGTTCCCACTCTGAGATAAACTGCAGACTCCACTTTTACCTTCAGCATTTTGTTTTTAATCAGACCTGTAAATACATAAAACCTCTTTTAAGCTTCTAAGTCTGACTGTACACAGAAATGCAGAAATGTCCAAATGGCTTCTTTTATTTTAAATTTAGATTTATAAAGCCAATTGCACACATGTGCTTTTTTTTCCTTCTCAGACAGAATCGTGATGAAATTTAACACGCTGGACAAGTCTCTACTCGTATCTTTGGTCATGATGCTCCTGTCATCTTAACCATTTACAAATGTAAACTGTGTTTGCACTTAAACTACATTAAAAAAAAATTGACTTTTGGATTCACAATTGTAACAGTTAAGTTCCCTTTATTTAAAAGTCTTTTAAAAACTAACCTGAAGGAAATGTAATTCTAGAGAGAAAGATAAATAATCCGTGACTGTAACAAATTTATCATTTGGTTGTGTTTCACCTGTTTAAATGTCTGATGTGTGTATTTTATACACACTGACACAGATAACTGTTTCCTCTAGTCACGTGACGTCTCCACGCCTGATAAATCGGTTGCTGGAGGGTAGGAGATTATTTCATCTGTGCACCACCAGGGGTCCTCAGTGATCTTCTGCAGCCATGAGCATGCAGCTCACTCTATCAACTCTGAAATATTTCTGTAATTTTTAAATCACTCAATCCTGGCAGCTACGTTCAGATGCTGTTTGGAAAGTTACAAGAAGAAGGCAACAGCTGATTTATGCCTTTTGACTTCTAAAGATTATTGAGTGACAAGAAAATGAGAGAAAAAAAAGCATGCCCACTGCTTTCATTCATTCATTCATTCATTCATCACTCACTTAAGAAAATGCAACCAGTCTCGGTTTTAACATTTAATCGGAGATTTGGAAAGAGGAACCATAAACTGCGGCGCTGACATATCTCAGACAGCAGCAGCGCTGGGAGAGAGACAGATTGGGAAAGCTCAATCCTCACTCACAAGGACAGATTGGACGGCTGCTGGCATGTAGTTTCACTTGTTGAACTAATACATTCACATCACCAGTGTAAGTGGTTTCTATCCTATCAGGACCAGTGATACTGAGACCCGCATGCTGCAAAGAGCTTATGTAATCCAAGCAAGAGAAAACACACACACACACACCATGTGGTTTAGGTTGGAAAAACGGATGAAAAGGAAGGGGGCATCTGAACCAACAAACTTCCAGCTAGCGTACTCATCTATCCTCCGTTCTCACCCTCCCTGATTTATTACAGTTGCTTTGTGTGCACTTAAATAGTTCTTCCCTGCAGGGCGTGGAAATGTAAACCCATATTAGTGGGTCATTAGAATAGTACCCTTTTTTCTCCTGCAAAATGAATTATGCTGTGATTTTCAGCCTCCGTGCATGTGTGTATGGGAGGCATGCTGAGAGGAAGATAAAAGAGGCAGAGAGATTTATAAGAGGAGACAAAAAGAGAAAGACAGCCATGATTCACATTACAGATATAAATAAAAAATGAAATAAACACGGTTGATTCACCTTAATGCTACAGTGGAGAAAATCCACAGTTATCAGTGTAAATAATTCAAGCTTAAATACTGAATAAGCATCGTATCACATCAACTCTGTCTGCAACAGATGACGATTAAACTTTGGCATATTTGCAGGGGAAATCACCAAAACTCTTAGTTACAAAACAAGAGATTTTCTGCTGAATGTGTTTTTCTGGCTTACATCCAGACGTGGCTGACGTCACCTCAAGTTTATGATCTGGAGCATAAATCCTGCTGTAATCTGGAGGTTGACCCACATATATCACTCCAGTTTGATTTCGCTCAAAACAACATTACACACTTCTTCAAATTCCAAAAGTATTGTTAATTAAACTGCAAACAGACAGAAGTTACATTTACAGGGTTTGTAAAAGAATAGAGCGCTGAGACGTTAAATAAATGTATCTTGGATGATAAACGGAGACGGAGAGGATGTGTTATTACCATGCTGGTAATGAAATGGACAGCTTATAAATCCAGAAGATTCTTACGGTCGTTTAGATGCTGTTATGAGTGATAAATGGCTCTCCACCCACCTGTGAAGCTGAAACCTCCCCGCTAGCCCACAGGACCTGGATTACAGCAATACAAACACTCAAATTCATTTATTAAGACACATATTAAAGCTCGATCAAGTTTGATTTCCTAAATGTAAGAGGTTACTACTTTTCTTAGTTTGACTGATTTGGTCAGCTTCAGTGTTTCTGTAAATACCTTTCCAGGCATTTTAAATGTTAATGAGGATGCTTTGACTGCATCACTAATTAAGGAAAAATCTAAAAATATGCAGACAGACATATGCTGGGCCTCTGCAGGGGCTGTACAAAATATTGTTTCAGTATCTCATCAGGAAGCACAAGCTCTGCAGAGGTTTTAACCAGTCAGGAGCTGAGAGTCAATATATTTATCTGAAGTACGTGACGGCAGCATCTGCAGCGAGACGAGCCCCGTCTCTCTCAGGCTGAGACATTTCAACAACTGCTGCAGGAGCACCAGCGTTGGGAGTCTCTGCAGCGCTTCCTGCAGGGCTGGCGTGCACCTCCCTCCCGTCAGCTCTGCCCCTCGGACACAAAGAAATGGCTCTTTCAAGGGTTGGTGTGTCATCATGGAGGAAACAAAAATGCAAGCTCACAAACTGGCAGCAGGCAGGTTAAAAAAAACAAACAAAAAAAACTTTATTAATTTGTCAAAACTAAACTCACAACAAAGGCGAGGAGCCCAGAAATTCAAAAACAACAGAGCAGAGCGAGGCTGGAACTGAACGAGACTTGGCGTGAAACAAATAAGAACTCACAGCGACAAAAAAATAACGACCATCTGGCGAGAGACGAAGAAAAGATGGGAGACGATCCACAGACGACGGTCACGGTTGACTTATCGATGGATGTGTGTCAGTGAACGACTACAACCTGGTGTTAAAGAAGAAAAAACGCTTGGAAAGCATATATTTGGGTCAACTCAAAAACCCTGACATAATACAACCTTATCACTTGGTGTACCAGATATGCCACTTATTTATCGATCAACAACAAATATGTTTAGCTTTGTAATGCAACGTGGTCATGAAACAGTTAAATGTGAGCTACATCAATCTGGACTATTGTTGCCCTACAAAGTTTAACAGCAGCTAGTTATTTTGATTTCTTGTCTTTGGTAACTCAGAACAGGTATGTTTAAATCAATTATGGAGTTGTTATATGTCAGTGGTGTGGAGAGATGTCAGTTACACGTCCTCAACTAAAATCAGCAACTACGCGCTGAACAATATCAAACTTTATTTGTATAGCACTTCTTGTATAAAAAAAAAATAGCATAAAGTGCCTTAACAGTAAAAACTTTCTTTTTCAGTATGTTTGTAAATGTTAAATTGCAAATGTTCTTTCCAACGCAGGATTTGTTTTCTTGCTTTTGTCTTTTTTTGTCTTGTTCCACTTCTCCACTCCTTTAACCCCATAAATCTCCAATCTTCTTGATTTTGTGCTGCCAGAGTCTGTAAAAACTGCAAATAAATAAATAAATAAATAAACAGGCCCTCTAGATATAAACCAAATATTACAAAAATCTGGCAAAATTGTCTTATTTCAAGCAAAAATCTCTTTGCCAATGGGATAAGAAAATTATATTGACTAGAATTCTTAGAACTACCAAAATATTCTTAAATAGTCTACTTTTTTTTAAATGTTTTTATTTTCTTAGAAATTATGTTTTGTAATGAATTTGTTCTCTGAAGTCAAAATATAAATACTCCAGTTAACAGATAACTGCTATAAATATATTTTGTCTGATGTAACATTGACATTACATTTGTGTCCCTCCTCTTTTCTTCTTCTACCCAGGAAGGTCATGATCCAGGTCCTGCTCGAGGTTCCTGCCCTCAAACAGGCAGTGTTTGCCCCAAAACTTTTTTTTTTTTTTTGCAAGGGGACTTTTTTATATATTTCCTTAGTGAGTTATGCACTGGATCTCTAAAAAAACACTTATAGACAATTTGTATTGTTATAGGTATTAAATTTAAAATAAAAAACTGAATTGTCTAATCTTTTGTGCAGGAAGTGAATCTGAAGTGACTCTTGGCAGACAAGTTGTGCAAACTTAGATAAGTTTGTTTTCATTTGATGGATTTTTTTTTTCTTTTATTATGTGGGAGTTTCAAGCACATCATCAGTAAACTACTCTTGAAAAAACTCAAAGAAACTGCATTATAGTCTTGAGTTTCAAGTCAAGGCAACACAAAACCCCGCCTGTAAACTCCAGACGTACTTCAGACTCCATTCATCAACTCAAACACCTGAATTTTGAAACTCTCAAATAAACCTCTCATCAACACAGGGAGATGTTGCGTACTGGGAAACAGCCTGGGAATAATAAAATCAAACCAACTACATACCGGGATTATCAGAGATCAAATGCATTACGTTTAATAAAACAAAAGATCTCGTCTCTGTTAGTGGCTCATAAAAAGACACACACCAACACTTTGTAAACATAGCACATAAATTAAGGAAATTTGTGTTTGGTAGATTATTTTATTGTTGTAGCAATGCGTCTTGGCAATAAATCTTACCCTGTTGGAAAGTCTGTTTATTTCTCTATTAAATGGTGTCACATTTTGTAAGAAACATGTATTTGTGGGATGAGCTGCAGAGCTGAGCTTGTGGCTTGTATCCATTCAAATTTTGCCAAATCTTCTCTGCCAGTTTTGCCATCGACTCTTGTTTGGTGGATGATTGAAGTTTGAAGAAACAACACACATTGGTAATTTAAAAATGTATCCATTTCACAAACAGGTGTTTGGAAGAACGATAGGGGGAGCAGAAACTCAAACCACGAGTCAAAAGCAACAGTAAAATAAGCTGTTTGGCATCAGCAGAGAAGATGCTTCATGGACACACACTCAGCTCTGCTGCTCATCCCACAAATGCATGTTTCCTACAAACGTGTTACCACTTAAAAGAGAAATAAACAGGCTTTCCAGCGGTATCAGATTTATTTCAGAAGCATTTTTCCAACAAAGAAATAATCCACCAAACACAAAATGCCCTTACTTTTTGTGTTATGTTTATTTCCTGCTCAGCTCCACGGTCCAGTTTTAGAGTGTGAGGAAGCAATAAAGTGGAGAGCCACGATGCCTGAGAGGGTGTAACTAGCTGCGGTTTGCAGGAGATTGCATAACACGATTACACAGCAGGAATCTGAGAAACAAGCCTCATTGTTCATAAGCATGTGAGGGAGAGCTGTTGTTCACAACCATGTGATGCAACATCAGAGGTCCAACAAAGGAAATAAGTACGCAATTTGTCCTCCCAACATCACGTCGCTTTGCTGTCCACCTCGTCATTTCGCTTTTTTGCCCCCCAGAGAGTAATAAAAGTTACAAAATATAACCTGCTTTCAAAATGAAATTAGTTAAGAAGTTTGATGGAACAGACTGTGAAGCTAAATAAGTTCAAATATACCAGTGTCATGTCCTCCTTGAATAAAATGTTCAAAAATAAACAGTTTTCCAGAGTAAATCTGAAGATCTGAGAAACTAGACCTAGAAAATATTGTTTAAGAGACAGAAAAAGCTTGTTTTAAAAGGTAATAAAAATGAAACAGTTATTTAGATAAACATCGGTTTTCCATTAATACTTCTAAAATGCACCCTTAATATTCAAGTTTAGCCACTTAAACCATCTTACAAGTTGGTGTAGAGGAGATCAAAATGGAAACAAAAAGCTTTACCTAAATGCTTACCAATAATAAAAACAATAATAATAATAATAATAATAATAATATATCCATGTTTTTTTCCCTCATTTCCACATGAGTTGAAGTCTTTTCAGGATTAGTGTGTGTGTGTGTGTGTGCTTGGTTTAAAAGCAGCAGGATCAGACCTCCTTTGTCTATTAATAA
The DNA here is from genome assembly GCA_028564865.1 of Zenarchopterus dispar. Lineage (NCBI taxonomy): Eukaryota > Metazoa > Chordata > Actinopteri > Beloniformes > Zenarchopteridae > Zenarchopterus > Zenarchopterus dispar. The sequence goes on from JAOWBL010000012.1 coordinate 2,666,462, forward strand.
TTAAACTTTAATGGCCAATAAAGCCAGAGATGCTGAGAGCTGCGCAAGTCACCAGGGGCTTTACACTGCACTGCAGAATGAAAGATGAAAGAGGGCCAGAGAGAGAGAGAGAAAGTGAAAGGGAAGGAGACAAGGATGCAACAAGCAAGAGTGGAGGGAAACAAAATATGAGACAAAGAAGAAGAATAAAGTCTGTGGTTACTGTAGGCTCGAACTTTTTTTTTTTTGGTGCCCAAAAGTACTCTTAAGTACACATCTAACTCTTTATGGAGGTCCCTCTGGTCAAATTCTGACAGCATATAAAAAGAACAATAACCGATGATGAAATATAATTATTCTAGTGAATAATCACAGCTGAACTTTTTTGGTGAGGGGTTTTCAGAAGTAAAAAAACACCAGAAATCTGCCTGAGAACCTCGTCAAGACTACTAAGTGCTCATAAAGATGTTTCTTATTCACTCATACATCCACACAATCATCTATAAACTTTATGCCAACGAGCATGTGAGAGGAAATGTGGACGCCACCACACTTCCTCTTATCTAACATGTTTATAAGTTGACAGCTCTGCAGCAGACCACTTTGCAAGACTTGCAGTCACCGTCTAAACCACTAAAACCAGATTTTTTTTGAGAGTCATAGAATAAAAACACGTTTCTGATTTGCTCTGATTGTTACATCTGAGATCGTCGGTTTGGAAATTTGTCTACAACTTTCTTTTTTGTAAAGTCAGTCAGTGTAAGGAAGCTAAACAGAAAATTTAGAGGCTTTTTTTAAAAATTTATATTAAGTCACAGTATTAACCACAGACTGATAACGCTGAACTGACACGTACCCCCTCACTTGTTCTTAGATTCACTCTGGTATTCAGAGAGGTCCTTTAACTCCTGCCCACCCCGTCACACTGCAGGGATATTTAGAAAAACATGTTGGTGGAAAAGCCCCCTCAGGAGAGGAACAGAGCAAAGATGGAGGACTATGCAGCATGTCTTGGATGCTGCAGTGGAACATGTAAAACTTTGAACAGGAGAGTCATGAAACCCGTTTCAAAGAACCCAAACCCCAGTTTATTCAGATATTTACTGTACTGTCTTCGCTACTCTTACATGTTTCTGGTTTTACTCTGCACTGCAGACAAAGTCTGCGTTATTTAAAATCCAGCGGACGAGGGTTTTGTTTAATCCAAGTTAGCGCTGGGCAGGAGTCGGGGTCTTTTCTCTGTGCCTCTGCAGCAGCTGCAGTGTTTTACTGCAGCTATAAAGCCAGACAGGCTGTGGCACAGCTCTTATTTATGATTTCATCAATCTGCTTCTGCTAAATAATGGAGGTTTCTGCTTGCAGAAAAGCTGCACTATCTTCTATATATCTCTGCTTTCACACAGCTTCACAAATCTCCTGGTTTGAGGAGAGACGAGGCAACACAGGAGACGTGATAATGACGAAGCCTCCGTGGTTCTCCATTTACGGCTCGTTTCAGAGGAAATTTGTTTTCTTCCTGCCAAAGTGAAATCTTCTTGATGGCACAAAAACAAACAGCAAAAGCAAAAACATTTCCTGTAAATGCAAAAGTGTCTTTTGTGGTGCCAAAAAAAGCAGTTTTATGGGGGGAAAAAATGGATCATGGGATGCTTCAAATAAACATGTGTGCTAAAACATTAGAAACAAAAACAAACAAAACAAAAAACTACAGCCTAGCAAATAGTACTAAAACCTGCATATGCTCTATATTGAAAATGTTAACCAAAATCCAAACAAAACTTAAAAAGGGCTCCTATTGTTTCTGGTGTCCAAGGAAGAGAAGAAACAGCGTGACTTTGCTTTTCTTGCTTTGGAAGGAAACTTATCTGTTTACATCAGGACATTAGCCGTCACTAAATGAATTACATTTGGAAGGCAACTTCCCTAACCAGACATCTCTGGTGGGCAGGGCTTCCCACTGCACCATACACATGCACACACACTCACAACACACACACACACACTGCAGACAACAGCAGGGGAATCAACAATGTGAGGGCTTTCCTGCTGATGATGGACTTTTCTTTTTCTAATCAACCACTCCCACCTCTTATCACTTTACTGCTCCTCATCGCCTCCCCAACACACACACACACACACACACAATGTGCACTCAGCTTTTTTTTCCAGTCTTATAGTCGTTTTCCTAAGATTACAACACACAGCTCAGAGGATGTAGTAGAACTCATAAAATTATGAATTATTAATGCAAATCAAGGTATATATTTTTTCCACAGTTTCTGCACTTTTATTGCAAATATCTCATTTGAGAACAATAAACAACAGCGCCCCTTTGATATGAGAATCCCTGCTGGTTATCAGGCGATATCTATCAGATCGGAACTCAATAAGTGGATCGATTTATCTCTAATCATCAATCTAAACACACCCACCCATCTGATCTGGTCCCCACCCACTGATGTGATCACATGTGATCACGTCAACTCCAAGCAGTCAGCTGGATGCAGCAGGTGAAGCAAACCAAGCTGAGGCTGATACCTGACCTTCTGCTCACATGAAAATTAGTCTTCACTTGTCAAAAGTGCAAATCAATAAACAGGCAGTTTAGTTGCTGATCAATAAGGCTGTTTTCCCTCAAGATTATTAAGAATGTACATTTAAAAAATGGTGTTATTTGTTAAGACATTAGTGTCTTCTAATGTAAGGGGGCAAACGGGGGCATCCTGGATCTAATTCTGTTCATTTATTAATCATCAGATGCATTTATTCCTAGTTCACATCTATTTTTTTCTTTTTTCCAAGCCTCCTGCATTCATCTGTTGGTACAATACAAAAACATTAAAAGGAAAAATAAATTCAGCACTTATAGGGCAGCTCATTATCTGTTATGTACAGTGCAGGTTTTAAGAGCAGTCAGTCTACTCAGCTACTATGACATCAGCAGACTTTTAAGTCGATTTCAGTGCACTGAAATTGAGAGCATCCCTCGTTCAGAGAAGGAAACTTGCCTCCTCCCAGCTACTGCAGTGCACTGCACCTCAGTCTGTCTCTGTTACCGTTCGCCTCGCGGGAAATTTCCTCCACTGCAGACAGACTGAAGTGGAGGAAAGACACACCCATACAGCACAATAGCCCATAACAAAGAGGCAGCCGAGCCTGGAGCCGGGTTTGGATCAGAGGAAGCCAATAAGTGAAAGATGACTCTCCAGGATTAATAAAATAGCTGCAGTGACGCAGCACTCACACAAATGGATAAAAAGGAAAATATGAGAATACAAAAAGAAAGAAGAAGAAGAAGAGACTGCGAATAGGATGGGAGGCGTATTAGGAACAACATTTTGGACTCTTTCCACTGTTGGTCCGTCTTTGAATGGCGGAGCGTGTTTACAAAAGCGTGGCCACGACAAATGAATGCACAGTGCGTCTAATTACCTTTCGCTGACTAAAGAGATCATCAATCGACCAACTCAAACTGCTGACGACTTCTGTTCAGCAGCACTTTTATTGCCTTTAGTCCAATTAATAGCTGAAGTCTGTAAATGCATGTTTCTGCTGGCTCAGCTTTTCTCTCTCTCATCAACTTGGCTCTGCTTTGTGTTTGCAGTGCACCCCCCAGGAAACACTTAAACAGTGGAGATGACGCCGTGTTTTATTTTGACTACATCTATAAAATGAATATTGTTCAATCACAATAAAAGTACAAATTGTACAATAGTACAAACATTTAAAAACTATGAGAAACAACAAAAACGGCCTTACACAGAATTTGAAGGACAATTTCAAAGCTACAACCTGTAAGTTTTTATCCTTTAAAAACATAAAAATCAACTGAACGTAAGTTTATCATAAGAAATAATGAAAATTAAACACATAGATGCTCGGTGTTGAGTTCAGAGCCCCTGAAACGTCCGTGCTGAGGGTGGAGATGGACCAGCAGGAAATGGGCTGATGTTGCCATGAGAAAGGGAATCCCGAAAGCGAGGAAGTAAACACAGAGCACCATAAAAGGAGTCTAAAAAACAATATAAAGCAGGTCAAGTGAATGTTGTGGTTTATTAACCATATCATGATGTGTTTGGGTCAGCATCTTTTTTTTCTCCTCTGTTTTACGGTGATTCAAAGTCACAGAAAATAGTTTTTCCATGACCAAGTGTTAGGGTGCCTACGCCTTCAGCCTCCACCCATTTCACAAAGCACCTGATTCATATGGCCCCTTCTGCAGGTGGTGGGCGGGGCTTAAGTACAGCATTTGTGCTGTGCACGCCTGCGCCCCATGGGTAAAGACTCGGCCACAGGGCCCTCGTGAACAAGCCCCTCGCCCAGGCCTTGCTCCAGCGTGGGAGCCCGGTAACCCAAAAGACAAGGCTCTGTGTCCACAAGTCCATCTAAGCCCCCCCCCCACCTGTGCTCATGACCTGTGTGTAGTGGTGGACCCTCCCTGAGAGACAGGGTGAGAAGTTCAGTCATTCAGGAGACAGTCAAAGTCGCTGCTCGTCCACATCGAGAGGTGGTCCGGGCAGCTGAGGGGGATGCCTCCCTACGGGGGGTGTGTTGGACATGTCCAACTGAGAGGACACCACGTATATGCTATTATAGACTAACCACATATAACAATCACAGCTAATGTTAAGTCGAATGTCGCTTTTCCCATTTATTTTCATCTTATGAAGAGCATCTGTGTAAACCATGTCAAAGATGTCACTGACCAGCGCCGTGTATTTGAACACGCCACTTTCATAAGACAAAGCACAAATTAAAATCCCAAACTACTGAGTAAGACACGCCTCATGTGTAATCTGTTATATAAAGCAAGCCATGCAAAAAGCTGGTGGCCCAGTTCTGGTAACAAGCCCGCCAATTCCTCCTTGCTGATTTGCATATGATGATCCAACCACATTTCAGACATAACTGACAATGTGTAACTAAAAAGGCTTAGCGGTGGATCCCAGCGAACGCTTGTCGTGATCTCTTTCAACGTGTGCACCTGCACAATATGTGCACAGCAGTGAAGTTTGGGTACGGCGTTTTATGCTGCATGTGCACACGTTTCTGTAGGATCAATAAGTGCCTGGAGCTGCAGCGGCAGGTGATTTATCTGTTAGAGGATCAATTGGCAGTATATCGATCAGGGCTATGAAATGCCCACATTCATTAGAGTGCACGCTCATATAATCTCTCTGTGGGAAACATCTGAGTCAATATTGCATGAACTTATGCTTACAAAGCATGCACCCACAAACGTATAACACGTAAGACGTCAGCTGGATTCGAACCCAATCTTTGTATGTGCACACGTTTGAGAAACCATGGGTTATTTGTGTGTGTTTGTCTCAGCTGCATCCTTCACTTGTCATTTGGTTTTTCATGCGTGTATAATCCAGCCCACATGCATCCAGATATGTCCTCTGCTGGAGGAGGGAAGGCTTCTTCACTGTTCGTTCGACACCGCTAATGCAGCATCAGTAATACAGATGAACGCTGAAATCAGGAGAAAAGCTGTGGAAGAGGTCGCCTACATTACAGTAAAAACCGGCAACTTCAAAAGGTTAAAGCAGAAAAGGTTCAAAACAACTTTATCACATAAAAGCAGAAACTGTTTCACTGTTTATTCAGCTTAGATTTCATCTCATTTCACGAAACAATTATTTTTAGATGAAAAAATCTTAACCACGTTTCATCAGCCAAGTAAACTTGTAACAATCAGAAGTAGAAAGTGTAACAAGTACACATCCAAATACCACAAACTGCAACGTTAAAGTCAAAGTATTAGAAATATAAAACCAAATTATGTTAAATACATGTTTCCAGGTTCAGTCCTGTCCAAATTGTTCGGCCCTGTAAATGCAAATATCAACAAAAATTAAATCAAAACTCAAAAAAGGATGGGGGTCTAAAATCCTGAATACAGCTCACTGACATGTTCATTTCTTTTACACCTCCAAAATAATAATAATGTAATGAGTGTACAATTTTAATGACATATCAAAGAAAACCACTTAAAAGTTATTCATCTTTAAGTAGTTCAGAAGCCAAAGTTTTAGGAGTTGATAACCAGTTGGGCTCACGTTGTTCGATTCTGTTGTCGTGGTCATCAGGTGACCAGATCCGAACGAAATTCAATAAAAAAAATAAAATAAAAAAAGATTTAATGGCAACGCTAGAGGACAGTCTTCATTTCTGCATATTTTGTTCTTATGCTCACTAATCGACATTTCTCCAACATGCGCATCACTGAAACATCATATAAATCACACATGCACAAGCAATAACATAAATAATTTTTATTTTAATCGTTTTGTTAAATTCTCCACAACAGAAGAGAAAGGACAAAAGTTTTGTATTACTTGATTGCCATTCTTATATTTAAAATTTGCATAAATCAGGTCAGTCCTCAAGGTTTTTTTTTTTTTTTTAATCTTTTTAATATTTATGAAAAAATGGCGGGTCTTTAAAATTCTGGAGCAGATTTCATATGATACGTTTGTCTTTTTTATTGGGAAAAGAGTCTACAGCTTCTTATAAGTCAATAAGTCCTAAAACTACGAGCTGAAAAAAGAAAAAAAACACTTCTGCTGTAAATGCAGATCATCTCCATCAACTCACCTGAGTTAGAGTAAGACATCCGTTTTTCATTTTCCCCTCAAACGCACCACATGCCACCAAATACATGAAAAGTAGATCATCAGTTGATTTAGTGTGGCTTTGTGGGAGTTGTTTATAATATTTATTGTAAAAACTTGAGTAGATGAAAGACAGGGGAGGAAAATGTGAACAAGGAAAAGTTTCCACATGTTGCAGTGAGGCTGTAAAATAAAATAAAAACAAGCAGTACCCCCTAAAAGGTTTGGAGACAGCATGCATGTGGAAAAAAATAGCAACAAGAGGAAACCCTTGGCATTTCAGCTTGAAGGAAACCACTAAAGTGAATATGTTCATTATCTGAGTGGAAAAACGAGGGTATCATGAATAAATGATCACCTGGTTTATCAATCATCAAACAAGTCTGTGTTTGAAGGCTGGGATATGGCGTTTATCTCAAATGTCAAGAGCAATATCAACTACATCCAAGCAAGTGAAAATGATTCAAAATATACTTTTTAATAAGTATATTTATGAGGCCTAATTCAGTGAGCGTTCTTCCCTCTCTGTAGTTGTAATGTGGTCATGTCACATGTTGTGTAATTTTTTTTTCTTTGATGGTTTTAAACAAGTTTTCAATTTTTCTGGTGTGGAACCAGACCAAGACTGATTTCCACAGTGTCCACACATATCTAGGTGACAGTAGAAGTGCAGCAGAGCTGTTTTCAGTCAGACCAACCGAGTCCAAATGTGTCCTCAGATTAGACGGAGACAACGGGAACGACAGAGGAAAGCAGCTGCCAAATGAGATAGAGGTTTTTTTGTTTTTAAATCAGTTTTTCCTCAAACTCCGGCCAATTATGAAATCAAAAATCTGTCTCTCTTTAAATCACACCTTAGAAAAGATTAAAACCTGCTCTTTTCTAACTGCTTTTTGATTCAGAAGCAGAGCTCGGCTCTCACAGATGCATCTTCATCTCCTCCTCCGTCGCCCAATTCCCCCAAATCTGTCTCCATCTTCTTGTCCACCCCCCATCCCCCCAAACATATTTTCATCTCTCTTTCACACTCCCTTGCTTTTCACTTGCACATATTGCTCATCTTGCTCTGGTTTTTATGCCTCCCTACCACCTCCTCTACTTTCATCTCTTCATTTCAACGGTTCTGTCTTCCTTTTCCTGAGTGGTCCAGCTTCCCATAGTCTCACTAACTGTCTTGGCCCTCCCTCTTTTTTTCCCCCTCTCTCTATAATCCTCCTCTTTCATCCCGTTTCTCTCCAGATCATCATTTATTATTCATGAATCCTGTTTAGAGAGAAAAAGAATGAAGCTGCATCTGTAACATCAAGACGAGCCTTTTCTGGTGCAAGTGTTTGTGTGACTGTTGTGAGGCTCTGCACTTACATAATAAAGCAGCTTCAGATTCATTTTGCTGCTTGCTGTGTATTTGATTTGTATGGAATGACAAAAGTAAAAAAAAAAGAAAAAAGAATGAATGAATAAATAAAGCCAGACAGTCTGAATATAAATGAGGTAAAATGTGCACAAATAAATAAATGTGGACATAGGGAAATCTAATGATGAATAAATGTAAAAAATATGACAAAAACCAGAACATACAAGAAAGATTAAATGAGAAATTACTTCTTTTTTTTTTACTGTATGTGAATTTTTTGATATTTTTTAACTTAACCATCCAATGAACACAGTTTTTTCTTCTGTTTTATTGTATATGCGAGGCTTAATTTAAATTTTGTCTTCATGCTTTCATCATCTGCTGCTAGATTCATTACATATTAAAATTTATTATATACTATAACTGAACAGTTGTTGCAACAGCAAAAACAATGGTGTGAAAATATTTCTCCAGTCTTTGCCTCCCTTAATCAAGCTTGCTGTCCAGTTCAGGATCTTGTTGAAAGCTTTATTTTATTTATTTATTTTATTTATTAATTAAGCTGAGACTTAGTTGTCTAAGGTCCAGTCTGAGCAGTGACTTTAATCAAACCAGATGATCTCGGCTGTTTCAACATTTAGACTAAAAAACTGAGGTTAATCCTTCTGTTTTTACCTCCGAATTGTTGAATGTCCTTCCTCTTAACAAAAGAACTGCCCTGACCATAAAAATACAAATTCTTTACTTGATTTGTTGACTTAGATTATATTTGTTGGTGATTTGGGGAATTATAGACTTTACTGGTCTTTTCTTTTAGTCTCTTCAGCAAGTCTGGGGTTATTCTAATGGTGATATGGGAAATAAACATTAACTTGATTTGACATCGGAAAGTGACTTTTGCAGATGGTTTAAATGACAAGTATTTAATACAATAAATGCAGTTCATAAACTTAAGTAAATCTGATTGATTCAGAACACTAGAGGGGGTAAATAGTCAAAAAACAGAAAAATTCAGAGCAAAAATATCAACTAATGTGCAAAGAAGACATGCATTTCAAAACAAGTATATACATATATGAACTAACAACTGTGAAAATGAAAACTTCAAAACGTTATTCTTTTATGATTTTTCTGTCCTGAAGCAGAATTACATGGTTTTATCTAAACAAATATCTTATCAGACAAATCCAAAATCCAGTAAGGAGAATGATAAACTGAGAATAATAAATTAAGATCCTGCACTAAATGTTGCTAAATGATGTAAAACAAAACATGCACATCTTATAAAGAAAAAGAACAAAAAGAACAAGAACAAGATGACCTTTATTTGTCCCACGGTGGGAACAAAAAATGCAACAAAAAAGAGTCATGAAAGCACTGTTGCTTACTTGTGTAAAAGGAAAAAAAAACTACCAGTGAAGGTATTTGGTGCAGACTAGTCTCACTTTCCACTAACATGCCTTTTAGATCATGTCATCTACAATATAGCAACACATTAATTCTAATTATTTTAATACTATAAAAAGCATAACATTTACCTGTAAAAGTGTCTCAAACAAAGCCAGAAATAAAAATACCAATAAAAAATGCTGTTGACCATTTGTTGTTAAATTTTCAGTATTGACCTATAAACATGCCTATAAATAAATCTTCCACTGTGCCCACGATTAACAACTTGCTGTGCCGAAGGCTGTTCCTGTCCCCGTAATCCAAACTGACACCCACCCACACAAGAAACCTCACAAGTCCAACTACTTCACATTCACCCGCTATTATTCATCAACCAGCAGGCCATTTGTCAGTATGAGGAACTTTAAGAGGGACCTGATCGATCAATGCCACAAAGCAGAAAAAGCTCATTTAAGTTTCATTATATTACTTTAAATAATGCGTATATATCTATTTTAACTTGTGTTGGTATAATCATAATCTTTCAATCAATCCTCTTATGTAATTTTAATTTGGAAAAAAATAATTTCTCATCAGGATGGTTTAATTTAACTATTTAATTATGTGGTTACAGTATTTTGGCGAGCATAAGGCGCACCGGATTGTAGGGCGCGTTCACGGTCAAACATACCGGGACGCTAGCTTAAAACATACATGCTAGCGGGTGTTTCTAAAAAGGCAGCGGGACCAAAACTGAGTTCGCTTGTACTTTATTGAAGTATTAAGAAGTATTTAATGTACATTAATGTAATTGAAAATGTTTTTTCATTTCTTCTGTAAGCGTTACTATCGAGTCGGTCTTCCAACTCGGGTCACCTCGCCTTGTTTTCGCGGAAACTCAGCTTCTTCTTCTTGACTTGGCGAAGCTCGTTTTCCTCCACTTGCGAACCATGGATTCATTGACCCTGAATCTTCTCGCCGCTTCTCGGTTCCCATGTTCCTCCACGTCGCTGACAGCTTGCGGTTTAACCTGTCCTTTGTAAGCGTGTCTCTTCGCAGGTACCGCCTTCACTGGTCCGGAGCCAAACCGATGTCGTTTTTCACAGCGCACATACCGGCATTATATACCTACCGGGGGCGTGTCTTTAGCGTTTTCGTTCACGCCCACACTTCCCCCTTTAACGTTCTCATGCTGTCCTCTACAACGTCCGCCTTTCCTCTATATAAACAGCGTGTCGGCAGGAAACGCTGTCAGTCAGTTAAGCGGAGCGCTCATCAAAGTCACAAAACATTTACAGATTTTGGACCTCGGTGTTCACATAAGGCGCACCGCATTATAAGGCGCCCCGTCCATTTTGGGGAAAATTTAAGACTTTTAAGTGC
>JAOWBL010000012.1:2696983-2712161 GCA_028564865.1 Zenarchopterus dispar
CCAGTGGGACCACTCTCATTGACTAGAATCCCCACGATACATGTTAGCTGGCACAGCACAACCACTGACAATGAAATAGTTCACTTACACTTAGATATATAATATTAGATCCAAACAAGTTCTGGACTTGTATAGCACATGAAAGTATGATGATATTAAATTGTGAAGTTTTGGAAATTTAAAACTCCCTCAAACAGTCCACATGTGCTTTGTGGACTTGGAGAAAACATACTTAGACATTTGTCTCACGGGGCATCGTCTAAGGGGTGCTCTGACAATACGGGGCGCTAGGTCACGTACTGTGAGGTTACCTCCTGATTACCTCCCTGGGGGGATCTTTCAGGCATGTTCAACCAGGCAGAGGCCCTGGGGCAGACCCACGACACGCTGGAGAGATTATATTTCTCAGCTGGCCTCCACGCCTTGAGGCACCCAGAGGAACTGGAGGAGGTGGCTGGGGAGAGGGATGTCTGTCTGCTCAGGCTGCTGCCCCCACAACCTGAACTCAGATAAATGGATGGATGGATGGGAGTTTCATGTTTAAATAAACATGTATAGAGTTAAAAATTAGACTTTGCTGTTCAACTAACTGAATGAAATTGTACAGAAAAAAAAACTTCAACACTACAAGACAATTAGAGAAACAGAGAACAGTGAAGACCAGATTGGCTCATAACTTATGTTCTCCGAGTTTCCAGGCAGATCTGTGCCATCTCAGTGTGCTCTAATTCACTCCTTAACTCAACGTCGTGACACATCTGCATTTGGCAGGAGATTGTCTTTTCCCTTCCACTGCAGTTCCTCTAACTGCTACAGCAGCAATGAAGATTATTCATCTGCAAAGTTTCAAAATGTGTGTGTGACACTGCGTGCTGCACAGAGTAGACAGCTGCATTTGCCTGAAGCCAGCCTCCTGCCTCCCACTAACAGAGACTGAGAACACTGTGGATTGAGGGAGGAAAAGAGCAAAAGAGGAGAAACATTGCGTCTTGGTTCAGCCCTCGAGAGACTGAGCTGAACAAGAGCACACAGAGCCATCCATTTCACGACACACATACTATGTCACATAGGAAGAGTAACACAGAGGAAAGTGGTTCTTTCTCTGCGCTCGGACAAATTTTCTGGCTCATTGGCTCCTTTTAGGGATGGGAGAAAGAAGCTATTATAAGAGTCTGCCTGTAGGTAGAACAACAATGAGTCTCATAAATGTATAAGAGTCTATTTATTACTGCTTTCCTTTTGGTTCATGTCAGTTTGAACTTCATTTAAACCCTTGAGTCTCTGTCATGTAGGTTCATTTGCAAGGAGTTAACCAAAATTAACTAAAAATGACAGAATCTCAGTCTTGACGGGAATCATTTGATAATTTTTAACCCATAAAGGATTAAAGTCAGCTGTCAGTAACATCTTGAAGTAGAGGGCAACATAATGAGGTTTCTTAGACGCAGAGGTGCTTTGATGAGTTAATTTGGGACGATGGTCAGTTGCATCAGTGGAGGAGGAAGAGGGATATGCAGCTTCATGCCATCTCAGCGAACTCTACTGAGCAGTTAAACTCTTTATGGCTTCGTCAGTCTTTCCCAAAAGACTACACAGAAGCACATAAGTGCAGCTCTAACCTGCAGAAGACTCCCGCTCACTCCAGCAAAGTGAAATATGACAATAAATATGTCCACTGTAATGGTCTTGTAAACCCTCCAGGGCAGGTTGTTCTCTTCCACAGAACATCCACGGGTTCTGTTCAGGGACAAACAACTCAGGATAAAGGAGAGCAAAACAGATCCAATACACTGCAACAGCCAAGACCAGTCTGTAATTTATCTCCAAAGTACAAATAATAAACTAATATCACCCATGAAAGGCAGTAAAACCTGTTCAAACAGCCCAACTCTGTAAACAAACGTTGTTAGATTTACGACGGCCCCGTGGCGGAGGCTTCAGCGCAAATCTCAACACTGAACTGCAGACATCGGCTCTACGTTTTAGTATTTAGTTGGCGCCGTTGGCTCGAGGATCTAACGCAGGGTGGTCCGTTTCAAAATATCTACTGTCCACACACCACACTCCCGAGGATGCAGATATATTCACTAAATATGACCCAAAAAAGTGTTCTGGATGAGAAATTGCACACAATCACTTCGCCTGCCTTTAAATTTAACAACAAATAGTGCATGTTTGAAGCAGTTCAGCAGGACGGTTCTTCACACTTGGGTTATAGGATCATCTGAGTTTCTTTGAAAAGGATGGAAATCTCTCAAAAAATTGCAGTGTGGCCTTGACTTTAATGACCCAATATTTTAAGATGCAGTAATAGATTTTTGGTTTTCCAGTTTCAGTATAACAATAAAATTTAAGGGTTACATTAAACATCTATAAAACTCCATGCCTAAAGAAACCCTTGGAAGTTTATTTTGCAGAAATCACCAGCAACTGCCATGGAGCGCTTCAGAAGATTTGCTGCTGGTCTAGTAAAACTTTAATATAAAATATCCTACATTACAGTAGCGTTACTATGACATGTTTGATAGTGATAACTTCATGACTGTAATTTTAGAGGATGAGACACATAAAATCATAATCAAACTGTGACACTGACTGGTTCTATATTTAAGTTAAATAAATCCCAGCTTACACTTGGACGCACCATTTCAGATGAAACTTTGCAAGAATGTAAATTAAAACCAAGTGTGAACTGAACCTGATAAGGATTAACATAGTAAAAGTAGTGACAGAGGACTGTACTGAGAGTGTGATGTTACAGTTTGGGTCTTCGTGAGTTTAAAAAAAAAAAAAAAAAGGTGTTGCAGACATGACATTGACAGATGGAACCATGAATACCTGTGGCTGTACTAAATTACCGTCTACCAAGACTCCCAGTCTCCCAGAGCTTGGCAAATGGGGGATAGTGCAGCATAACAATTCTGACCTAGAAAACCATGAGAAAACTGGCCAAGTGTGGCACCTGATTTACACCTCCGGGCTATTTTTAAAGACAAAGATAGGCAACAACCCTTCAAGCAACGAGTAGCTGTCTAAAAGTCTAAAAACTGCCAGATTGAGCAGGAGTGTGCACACTTGTGACACACACTATATTTAACTAAACTATCCAGTGAGGGATACCAGATGGAGCCATTACCAAAAAAAAAAAAAAGGATGTGCAATGAAATGTAGTCAAGCCAAGAGTTATTTTTTGGCAGAAGTTAAACAGCAATTTTTTTACTCAGGGTGAGTTGTTGGCGTAGCATGTGAGCAAAACTAAAAAAAAAAAAAAAAAAAGTTATCCAATAACTGAACCTATACGTCTATGTGACAAAATCTGTGAACCCATGTCAAGCTTTCTAATGGATGTGATGATATAAATATAATTTAAGGTTATGAAATCTCAGAGCACAGCCGGAAAAGGCTTCCTGTTTATACGATTATGTTTACAACATTATGAAAGATGCAAACTGGAGAGGAAGTGACACACGATACAGAGGGAGGACTCTAACCGACAGTACCGGCCGGTGTCGAGGAACAAAGTCCACAGTGTAACATGACAAAGTTGAAAATGTCATTAAAATGTAGACAGGAAAGTAATCAAAGACTATACAGACTCAGAGGGTTAGTAATGAACACGGACCAGTACGTCAGAGGCTCAAACCCGCCATCACATTGTTTTTGTCATCGAGTAGAGACAAGAAATAATAAATACATTTTAATGTGATTTAAATGAGGTTTGATTTTACAAGCACTTATTGAAGCAAGTTATTTTTACCGGTTTGCAGTAAGAAGGAAATATAAAAACATAAATAGGAATAGCTACATCCGGGTTTCCAAATCTGTCTAAAATTATCACAAAAGATTTCTAACTTGGAGTTGGGCCTTTTTTAGTTTTTTATAGGTTATTGTTCTTCTCATTATGTCTTTTATTAGTGTAAAAGTTGTCCTTACAGATAAAAAGCTACATCACATAACACCTGGCATTACTTTTTCTTATTGCTCCTAATTCATGAAATCCATTTTCTATTTTGCTAAAATGTGAAAATGTGTCAGAGGCCAAAAGTTCCTCATGGATGCAGCAGAGGGAGAGAAATATTCTCAGGTTTTCAGTTTCTGGAACTGATCTGCATCTTTCTTGCAGCATTTTAAACTCAATTCAAAAGCTTCGACTCATTCAACCCCGTCAGACTGGAAAATGTCCACGTTTCACCGTCAGTGCTTGTCCATTACAGACCGCGACAAACCCAAGTGTGGATATTTTCCTTATCAACTCATCTTTTCCTCTACTCAAGTTTTTGATTAATCCATTAATCCTTTTATCTTAAAGGGCCGACGTCTTGCATTAACCTTTATTGTAAGTGCATTTCAGAGGAATTTCGTCACATGAAAGTAATTTGTATGATAAAACTAAGAGGTGTAATTAAGCTTGAAGTTGCTTGTCCTTCAAGAAAGGAAACATAGAAAAGAGGTCAAAAACCAAAACAACGTGGATATGTAACCAACAATGTCAGAGTCACTAAATATTCACAAGTCCAAAAGTAAGTAGGACCAAACAATAAATTCACTAAGTTTCTACATCTTTCTGTTCATGCTGCGTCAACATGAGAGGAGAAGGACATCCATCAGCCTTCAACCTTCAACTCAATGTCAATTTCAAATCCGTAATAAACCTAACGAATCCTTGTGAGCACAAGGAGAAGATGCAAACTCCACCCAGCTGAGAGTTAAAACACCAAAGAGACGGTGCCAACCACCACATCATGGTGCTGCCTGTGTTTATAAATATATTGCTTAATTTTAGCCGGATGTAAATCTTTTGCAGTGAATAAATGTGTGACATCTGGAGCTCAAGAACATCACCAGATGCTCAGCGTTTTCCCTCAACATGCTTGCCAAGTCCTTAGTGCAACTAACTCCACTGGCAGCAAAATGAGTCGACGCAGTAAAAATGCCTCCGCCATGTTCGCCAGATGATGCTTTGGATCATGAGCTTGTTTTTTTTTTTCCTCCTCCAAACTCTTCTTTCTCCTCCCGTCTTTCTGCCACGAGTTAATCTTGGTTTAATGTCAGCCTAGATCTTGGTAGGATCTTAAGATATTTTGTGGCAAAGTCAGATTTACTCTTTGTAGTCCTGAGTGTTACTTGTTGCCTCAGTTTTGACATAAACCTTCAGTTCTTCCAATCATGAATTTTGATTCCAACCTTTAGCAATTATAATCACACACTTTTTAATTAAAAGAGTGTTTTTGACTTCTTATACGAGTTTTTATTTCACGAGGTGAAAGAAGCCGTCTTTATCTCCTGCAGTTATCATTTATGCTCTTCTGCGTCTTTTGTTTTTGCTGAGCTTGTCAGATCTTTCCTTCTTCTTGTGATGTACCAACATGCCACTTGTCTGGATGGATCTTGACCTCTATGCAAAGTGATTTATGGATCCCTTATTCCACTGAGTCTTCTTCAATCACACGCCAGTGGATGCAATTCAGCGACTTGATCAAGGACCCTTAGACCCTTAAACCCAGAGCAGATGGAAGACCGTCTCTGGATGTCACAAAATGAAATCAAACATTGTGTCTCAGCGTGAACTGTCTGCAGAGAAAAGTTAACACACGTTTCTGTAATCATGAAAATGTCAGTAGTACCGAACTTTTTGTATGAACAAACAAAACCTACTCGACGTGTCGACATGCAGGTTGAGGATATGCCTTTACACCCCCTAATGGTGGTCTTAATGAGCACGCTGCTAATCTGCAAACTCTGCACATTGGTGAAGGCGGAGCACGCCATCATGAACGTGATCTCAAATATGAGATTTGCATTTGTGAATCTGGACGAGGTTTTTAGTAACGAGGAGGTTTATGTGCAAATCTACTCACAGACTTACAAAGATTTTAGGACTCAAAGTTCATGGCAAAATGACTAAAGGCAGATCAGTAGGTCCAGTTCTGGTTGTGGAGGGCCGCTGCCCTGCATGTTTTACATGGTTTCCTGCTTTAAACACACCTGATTTAATCTGAATTTCTTTCCTGCTATCCTCATCGGCCAATTTGTTTTACAGCTAGAAGTGGAGCAAAATAAATAAGTAAATAAATTTCAGAAGAAAAATCAATAGGTCATTAATGATCCTCTGCAGGCCTTCATCATCTTAAATTCTCTCTCTTCAATAACTCAAGCAAACCATCCAAAAAAAAAAGAGAGAGTTTTATCCAGTCTTAAAATGAGAGAAACATCTAAAGTGTCTGTGTCTCAGTCATCTTTTCATAGGCTGCTACTTCACCAGCTTATATGACATCTGCCATCACAAACTGTCCCTCTCTGACAAAAGCCTGTCCTCAGAGACGGAGGATAGACAAGAGCTGAGTTTACACCGCACAGGCAGCACGCACACACACACACACACACACACACACAGGGGATAAGAGTGCCATAGCTGACACTGGGGTCAGTTGGGAGACGTGCTATATCTTGACAGAGCTGAAGTGTTCGCTGACAGAGAAATGCGCTGTAGAGACTCTCGGTCTGTCCTTGTAGGATTCAGACACAGAAAATCTGTGTCTGATGAAGTTTATACGTTTTACATTTGTATTCATCATTTCAAACTTTTCAAATAACTTAGATTAAGTGAATTTTACGGATTTAATGAACTGTGTGCTAGATTAATCAAATAAAGATATGAAATCTCACAGCATTTTTAATACTTCTTAACTAACTCACCTCGTCTCATCTTCAAGTTCCTCAAACTGCTGCTTCCCTCAGATGTTTCTGTAACGTGAATGAGATGTCAGTGGTGGAAATCATACTCCCAAAAGCAATATAAAGCTTAAAATAATTATAACTTACTAGAAAAATGTTTTGACTTTAGTTTATACCTTAATTCCGCTACATTTCAGAGGAATAATGTATCCTGTTCCCTTATCATCCTCATTTTCACTATGTCACAAATTATTTCTCTTCTTTAATAATAAACATGTTTGTAACCAAGATTTTTTTTTTTTAATAGCACAAGAGACAAGAAGGTTTTTGCATAATTTTCTATTAAACCAGTTCTGAAAACCTAACACAGATACTCCATCATATACATGTGAACTCCTATCAATAATATTATCAAATACTTATATTTTCACATGTCATTTTATGAAAAATACACAAAAAAGAGGAAGAGTTTGCTTCATTCACTTTATGTTTAAGATATCTCAGACCAGATCTTCCACCTCCAGCAGGGTTGGCGTTAAAAACATAAAAATAACATATCCATAATAATATATATAATAATATATCGCCCAGAAGGAAAACTCCAAAAAAAGAAAAAAGAAAATTTTCATTACCTAAGGCAGAGTTTCTTTAATTACTGTGTCCATGTCGTTTTATATTAATATGTATTGTAACATTTTAAAAAAAAACCATAATTATATGTCAAGTATGTGGCGTATTTGAAGCTTTTCTGACCCTGAGAGAAAAACACACCTGTAAACAATCAATGACGTCACAGTTAATTAGCCGCACCTAATAGTTTCCCTTTTATGCAAAACATTATTAAATAAACATTAATAAAATACCCAACAACGGATATTTTCTGAGGTTTTATCAAGCGTGTGAAGTTTCATGACTTTATAAAACGCTTTAAGGCTTTTCGAGTACAAAATGTCGCGAGAAAAAAAAATACACAAAGTTTGATTATTTGTAAACTCGCTAACTTGGTGTCAATGAATTCCCGCAGTTTGATTAAAATTGTTTGTTTTTTCCACGCTTACCTTTTTCTTAAAGTACATTGCTTCGTAATTTCGTTCATTTCTTCTCTCGTTTAGACACCTGAAGCGCATCCTGAGCGACGCACGCTAGCGTAATCAGTGACGTCACACGCACGCTGCCG
The DNA here is from genome assembly GCA_028564865.1 of Zenarchopterus dispar. Taxonomy (NCBI): domain Eukaryota; kingdom Metazoa; phylum Chordata; class Actinopteri; order Beloniformes; family Zenarchopteridae; genus Zenarchopterus; species Zenarchopterus dispar. Next base: position 2,704,836 of record JAOWBL010000012.1, read on the forward strand.
ACGTAGTTACCCAGGTTTTTCTTTAACTTTTAATTCTACTGATATAAAGCTCAAAGGTACGCAATTTCACATGTTTTATTTTACTTTATTTTATCATTTGTGTAAAACTTTGAGATACCATTTCACAACAGTTTTAGTTTTACATTATAAACACGAATCCAGCAAAAGTGTTTATATTGTAGTTTTCTGGGGGAAGAAAAAAAAATCTATCTTTGTGAGCCTATCAGATCAGAAAGCTCATAAATGACAGGCGTTTCCATCCTTGAATGAAACTGTATTTTACATGAATAAGTCTTGCTGTCATTCTCCTAAAATCTTAAATTTCCAGTCTTTTCTGCATGTGTTTATATTCAGCATCTGCCAGCTTTGAGTGGGATAAAAAAAATTACTGAAATTAACTGCCTGGAACCTGCAGGTTTTAAACATAATGGATATTGGATTAGACACTTAAGTCCTTTTTGATGAACTAAAACCCCCACAGTTGTTTTAAAGAACTAAGAGGCAAGTTTTTCTATAAAAGGCAGATGGTGAACTTGCAAAGGAACAAAAATAAACCAAACATGGTTTTTCCAGGTAAAAAGCAAGGGAATACATTCACTTTGTATATTAAAAAGAAACTCTTTTCAAGTTTTGCTATGTGTTTTGGGTTATTACGCATCTTTATTGTGAAGTGTGCTCTCAGTTTTTGATCACTTCTGAACCAAAGTGTAGCTCTCTGCTCTTCCTGATGCTTCTTATCAACTATAATTATATTCAATTCTATTATAATAAAGAGTTTTGTTGAGAATACACTAATTTCACTGTTTTTGGCTATTAACATCTCAACACATTTTCCTTCTCCAGAGTTAAAATCATGTGGTTTGACCCATAAAGTTCTTTATCAGGCTGCATCGATATACAGTTTGTATGCATTACTCTGATGGAAGAGCTTTTAACCTAAAATTGAATTAAGCAACAAATGGTGTTCTGATCTGAAGAGGATTTTTATCACATATATTTTGAAGCAATGGTAAAACATTTATGTTAAACATTTTTGTCTGTATCTTGCTTGTCTACTTAAATATAAAGACTTTTCTGTGGAACGACCAAAGCTAACTGCGAGTGAAGATCTTGTATATCAAACTGAGTATGGTTGATGCGTGCGTAGGATTTCTTTTTGCCCTGAGGGTGGATTTTATCCTTTACTTAACTCTGATTAGGGTCATCCTACATGCCGAGTGTAAATGTCAGGATAAAAACATCAAGAATGAACCTGTAGCATTTTTCTTTTTGTCGTTACACTTTCAGAAGCAAAAAGAGTGAGTAATAAAAGGCATCAAGTTGAATAGTTACAAAAGCTTTAGCTTTCTGATTACGGCTTTGTGATCGTCACCCGTGCACACTAAAGAAGATACAAAAACCAAGTAAATAAAGATAGGAGCCATTTGTGGGACCTGACTCGAGCGCATTTTTATTGAACGTTTATAACTGTTAAAAACATGTATAAAATTGGTCCTGTTTCAGAAACAAGGCACGCATAGTCATGTCATTATTCAGTGTTCATGTCATTATTAGCATTACCATTTATCAACATCATTATCAGCACGTTCCATCTCAATATTTGTCTAATAGTAGTATCAAGCATTCCCTAATATAAAAACACGTTCCAATTTATTTTCACAGAGGTTAAAATTTTATTCCGAGCAGCAAGACAATATTCATGCAAAGACGGGAGTGGAGGAGAAGATGCAAGTTGACTGGACTGACAGGCTGACGGGTCATTAATAGTAGGTCTCACGTTCCACCCAGCCTAGAAATAAAGGCAGAGAAAACCAAGCTTTAATCCAACTTTACTATAGATATCAGTAGATTTGAAACAGACCAAAGTTTTTCCCACTTTCAGATTAAAAATGAGCTGCTCAGAGAGCGAAAGAAAAATGGGAGTAGAGATTCTGGACTCACCTCCTGGGCTGCGTCTGAGGATCAGCTTACGGATTTCATCATAGATAAAGATAAGCAGAGAGTACGGGAAAGCACAGAACCACCAGTTGGGCCTGGAAAACACACACAAAAAAGAGATGAGATCCAGAGAAGTGGGCCAGGATGAACAGCATGCGACAGGTGGCGCATGCACGATTACAAAGTCGGCTAAATGTGAGCCGAGCTTTTTGGCGATCTACTCACTTGAGAGGGTACATTCTGAGGGCGACGTCCATGCCTGGGCAGTAGGAAAGGAAGGCGGCCAGGGCAGTCTCTTCAAACAAGCCGAAGATCAGGATCTTGTTCCTGAAACAAACAGACGTGGAATAAACGTTGAGCTGAAAATACATCAAAACACACACAGGCTGGAAATAGCTGCGGGTTTCAACAACTGTCATCCTGGTGCCAGGATTTTAAAATACCGAGCCAAACCTCAGTTTGTTATAAATAAACTTCATTTTGTTTAAAACCCAAAATCAGCCAGAGTTCCTCCAAGAGAAGCAGATTTGCTTATAGAAAATGAGGCATGATAAGGCTGGCTTTTATTGTGAAACATCAGAGTTTGTAGAAGATACTGTGGCACATTAACACCAACAGCTGGTGGAGGTTTCACTCACTTCATGCCCTGCTGGAAGACGGAGTTCCTCCTGGTCTTGCAGATGATCAGATCGGCCCACTGCACAATGACGATGCTGACGAAGAAGGCTGTATGGCAGGTGAACTCCACGATCTTTCTCTGCTCATAAGTCTGCAAAGAGCGCATATTTCACATGAGTTCATCCTCACTAAATCAACAGGACTCTTTATCGGAGCCTCCTCCAGCGAATCTGACTGACCCACTGCTGTCCATAGCTGTCCTCCAGATCATTGATGTATTTATTATCCCAATCCACTCGGATGCCAACCAGGGTGGACGGCAGGAAGCCGTTTTCAGCCAAGATCACAAAGTATGTGAAAAAGCCTGCCAGAGCCTGGATCATTCCTGGAGGAGTGAAACATGAAACAAGTTCAGAACTCTGACAGTAAACTCTCCGTCTGATGCCCTATAATCTTTCTGATGAACGCTTGCAGACAGAATGAGCTAATGTCTTTCATTATTTAGAGTTTGAAATCAAACCAAGAATCAATAAATGATGAGTAAACAAGGTTGTGTGGGGATCATTTGATGAAAGACATAATCCAGGAGTCAGGAAATTTGATTACAGCCAGTTGTTTGGAGAAACTTCATGGACTTCAGTATCACAGGAGTAATTAGAGATTAGTTTGTCTGAGTGGAATTCAAATAATTTAAGATTCATTTAATGATAACTAATAAGACACATGTTGACAACATCTTCATGTGTGATCTCATGAGTGGGCCACCTCACTGTGAAATTAAAAGGACAACAAAATTTGGACAAGAAGATGTCGACTTCTTCAAAGGCGGTTTCCAATAGTTAGAAGCGTCAAAATTATTCCGGGTTGTAAAAGCAAAGAGGTATTCAGAAAAGAAAACAACAACAGCTGTTACACAGCTTTATCATCACTCATGCATACATCATATAAACATTCCTGGTCTCTATCAGAGAAGGGCTATTTATAGTGCATGCCACTCTTCTTCATTATCTTGGACCACCCAGATACTCAGCTGCTCTTCCAGAAATATCCAGCAGGAAACCTCAGCTTCTAAACTTCTCCTTCTGATCGCTGGTGCTGAAAGCCACCAGTATGGTACACTTACCGATTTGTCCATACGCAATGCTGATGAGCCTCTCGTTCACCAGTTTGTCCGTTTTTGGGTTTCGGGGCTGTCTCTTCATGATGTCGCTCTCAGCTGCTTCGTAAGCCAGGGAGATGGCGGGGACCTGGTGGGAAGGAGTCAGAATGAAATAAATCACATAATTCTTTAGATTTTGAGATTTAGAAAATGCAATATTTAACAGAAGAAAGAAATGAAACTCTAAAAGCGATCCATCGTTACCATGTCAGTTCCCAGATCGATACAGAGGATGGTGACGGTTCCCAGAGGTAGAGGAATGTTGGCGATGATGAAGAGGAGGAAGGGGGTGATCTCAGGGATGTTACTGGTCAGAGTGTAGGCGATGGACTTCTTCAAGTTGTCGAAGATCAGACGACCTGACAACAATATGAAATGAGTGTACAACTTCAACTGCTTAAATCTCCCAGTCGGGGAAGAAAAAACAAAAAAAACAAAATTCTCCATCACTTCTTATCCCGCTGTCTTTTACTCCCTTCAGCTCAATTAAACTTTATCCCACCCAAAGATGTGTTTCAAGCATCTGCTACCTTCCTCCACTCCAGTGACGATGGAGGCGAAGTTGTCGTCCAGCAAGATCATGTCAGCAGCCTGCTTGGAGACGTCAGATCCAGCAATCCCCATGGCAACACCAATGTCTGCTTTCTTCAGAGCTGGAGAGTCATTGACACCATCACCCGTCACGGCCACGATGGCACCCTGCAGAGAAACAAGGGTGAAGTATTAAAGGAGGAAAACAAAATGAAAAGAACTAAATAGCCATCTAAAACAAATGTAAGATCCTCTAAATGAACATAAAATAGGTTTGTTGATCAAGAATCAATAGATGACTATCAAAAGAAGATGTTCAGCATGACTTCTGATAAGAATATAAAAAGTCCACATTAGTTTTGTACCTACCTGTCTCTGGCAGCCCTCCACAATGATGAGCTTCTGCTGCGGGGATGTTCTGGCGAAAACAATCTCAGTGTGGTGCTTTAAGATGTCGTCAAGCTGCTCTGAGGTGAGATCTTTTAGGTCACCTCCGTGGATTACACAGGCCTTGGCATCTCTGGGGGGAATCAAGTAGCCATTTTAACCATCTACGTAACCAAACTCCAAGTAGTAAGACAAAGCTTTGCACTTATGTGGATTAAAATGGAATGGGTCCTAGAATATGACCCTGGGGTGCTCCATTTTAGTACTGATTTTAAGATCCATAAATATGAACAGAATTGGTCTTATTTTGTTTTTCAGGAAAACGAAGTTTCTCTATTAAGCCATTACCTTGGATTGACTTCATTGATTGGGATGTTCAAGCGTGCAGCAATATCCTCAACAGTCTCATTGCCTTCAGAGATGATACCCACACCTTTAGCAATGGCCTTAGCTGTGATTGGATGATCACCTGTCACCATGATTACCTAGCGCACATGAACATTATTGAGTTCAGTTGATGTTTTAATCAATATATAGTACTTCATGCAATTATGTAAAAGTGAACATATGTCAGAAAAGAAAGAATATGTAGCTCACCTTGATTCCAGCGCTCCTGCATTTGCCCACAGCATCGGGCACAGCAGCACGAGGAGGGTCGATCATAGACATGAGGCCGATGAAGCACAGTTTCTCCGTGGGGAAGTTCACCTCGTCGGTGTCGAATGCAAAGCCCTCTGGGAACTGGTCATCCGGCAGGTTGAAATGGCAGAAACCTGGATAAGGCAAGAGGGAGAGGCTCATTATATTGTTGTTCCAAGTGTCATCTTGGTTAATTAGCTCCAGTTTAATTCCTAGTAAGCGCCTATCCTTACCCAGTACTCTCTCTCCCAGACCTCCCAGTTCCAGGTAGGCGTTCTGGAAAGCATCCTTCATCTCGTCATCCAGAGGCTGCTCCTTGCCCTGGATCATGATGGTGGAGCAGCGGTCCAAAATCCTCTCTGGGGCACCCTTCATCACCAGAAGGTGCTTGGTTTCCGCCTCTGATGTGGAATTCTTGTGAATGGAAAGCTAAAACAAACAGACCAGGTTAGTTTGAGTGTTTTTATCAGACATTTGATTTTCAATCCAAGTCAAAAGGGAAAAATAGATACATGGGGTTGTTAGTCTTCACTTTACAAAACTTTTTTATGCAGAAATTAAAGGGAAAAAAGAGAAAGTTAAGCAAGAGAAGTCTGCTACCTAAAAGGAAATGATGCTTCTCCCTTTTAGTCGTTTCTCCAGAGACTTTAAAACATCATTTTAGATTGTTGATTTACTGTCAAAATGTCAAATATTCTTATATTTGACATATTTGTGAACTGAATACTTTTTGGGGGAATAAAATGTTTGGTATTGTTCTCTAAAAACAATCTGAGTGGGTGAATAATCTGATTTCATACCTGATACTTGTTGGTGGAGTTGAACGGGATCTCAGCGATTTTGGGTGTTTTTTCTCTCATTTCCTGGACTGATCCACAGCAGAGCTCGATACACTTCAACAGAGCCGACTCCGAGGCGTCGCCAGCCACGTCTCGCTAAGAAGCACCAAAACAGAACAACAGTAAATCAAAGGGTAATAAACAGCCATGAAAATTCCTGTACTGAAAAAAAAAAAACAAGCTTTTTAAAACAGTCGGGGCATCAAAATATATAAAGAAATGTAAAAAAAACACAACTGTACTCAAATAGCAATTTAACACTTCCAATGACCTTTAACATAAACTTGTTTTCTACATATTTTTGCTTGTTTGTGTCCACCTACAATAAAAAGTATTTTTTTTCCTTCCACATAATTACAATCATTAATAAAAATGTCACGTTTACCCTCCTCACAATCTTTTAACAGTCACTGAAGGAAAAATGAGAGGCGAAAGAGAATGAGTGCTAATTATGGTGCCAGTCGGACATTTACAGGTGATTAACACACAACCACACACACACACACACACACACACACAAATGTGTGTTAACAAGGTACAAAAACAGGGTGGAAACCAGAGGCTCGCCTCTAAGGACGCCTCGGAGCCGAGAGAGATGCATACATCTGTGTGTGAAAGTAATTGGGGGAGGGGTTCAGAGTACTCGTGTAATTACAGCGTGTGTGAGTGTGTGTGAGTGTTAGTGGGTGTGTGTGAGTGTTAGTGGGGGTGTGTGTGTGTGTCAGAGAGAGAGAGAGAGTGGGTGTTTGTGTCTACACTCAAGGGATAGTCATAAAAACTGAAAAACAAGTCTGTTTGTGTGAGGTAAACACTGCAGGATGATTTGTATTGCCCAAATTCAATTTTTTTAAAATTATGATTAAAAAAAAAACAAAACGGTGAAACAACGTGATGTGAGATGTGAAGCAATCGACAGGAAATACTGTTGCCGAGGTGCTCTTTTGACATTTTCTTCGCTGGTTCCTGTGTTTTTCTGATTCAAAGTTACTGAAATATCACCCAACAGATGTGAGCACAAACAATAAGCAACAAGGGTACATTTAAAACAGGCTCTGCAACGGCTGGAAGAGATTAAAACGTCTTAGACTTTCTGTCTTTACAACAGTAAAAGAGAGAAAAACAGCACAAATTAAATGAAAGAAAAGCTTTTCCTACTTCTGCTTGTATAACGACGACACAATCAGTGCAGCTGCATTTTAGAAATAAATAAATAAA
>JAOWBL010000012.1:2712261-2725918 GCA_028564865.1 Zenarchopterus dispar
AAAACGGGTTTGAATGAACAAGCCTGTCCATGTTGAAAGGACTTCTGAGGCCTCTAACCCCCTCCTCCTCCTCCTCCTCCACCTCTTCCTCGTCTTTCTTGCCTGAGAGAACAACCTCCAAAAAGGCTCAAAGAATTTGAAGGAAGCGTCCGGTGGAGCGCTTGCGTATCTGAAACGTTTTACAGGCAGGATTCCTGCAAGCAGTCCTTCCTGGTGCCAGGGTCTTTTGCCAGATACACAAGCTGCTCATTCAACTGTGCCCACAAACACACACACACACACACACAGTCCTGGGACTTTGCCTCGTTGCTAGCAGCAACTACTCCTCTCCAGATATGTGAATCGACAGTCACGTGTTCCAGTCCCTCCTCCTCCTCTTTTTGTCTCCCCTCTTTCTTCCCATGTCCCCTCTCTCCTTCCTCCTTCTTTCATTCATTCATTCATTCATTTCCTCCTACTACCCCTTTCTCTGTTTTAACTGTGAAAAGACTTAATTTACACCGAGCCACGCTTGACACTCTTTACACGTCCACTTTTTTTCCCCCAAACAGAACAAAGTGAACCGATCAATCAAACGCCTTTCCTTTCTCCACTTCCAGACAACATGGATTTTAACTCTACAGATTAATTACACTTCTATTCAACTTATGTCACCACTTTACATGTAGCAATCAGAAGAAAAAAAAAAAAAAAACTTTCAAAAAGTTGAACTCCATCAGTGAGCAAAGTGTGTTAAAATGAGCCAAAAGCAGGAAAAGTTACAGAAGAAACAAGAACTTTGGAGCTGCTCTAACCTTGAATGAACAAACGCAGCTCTTATTTTCTCACTTCGAGACCTTAACCACACCTCCCTGACATTTCCAAGTCAATACGCAGCGTGTTGCATCACTTCCTCGACGGTGGAAACAGAGTCGCACATGTTTGGGTCCTGAGCTCAAAATTCCTTCGCTTTCATGTTGCGTTAATCACGTGCTCAAAATGATTCAGGCTACAACGCTCTGACCTGGATTTGGTCATGGAAAATTTCCCAGTTCCTCATGCAGGGGCGCCGCGGATAAAGAACCAGGAAGAGTGAGTTCAAGAGTGGTGTTATGTTTAAAGGGGACGTTCCCCCCTTTTTTTTCTTTTTTTTGCTGAGTGACAGGAAAGTTCAAAAAGATGCCACAGAAATCCACAAATGTAGCAAGAGTTGGAGTCGCAGAGATGGCTTTGAGGAGTGAGGGAGGGAGCAAGAAGGCGAAGACAGATGAGACGCCGCAACCACGACGAACTACAGATAAGGGGAGGGGGGGTAGAGAGAGTACACGGTGTTCTGAAACAGAGAAGGGGTCGAGTGTGACAAAAGCCCCCGTTAATACACGATGACTGCCAAGCGGAAAGAATGTTAAATCCTCAGAAAGGGAGAGGGACAGAGGGAAGGAAAACAGGTAGCGGAGAACAAGGGGGGAAATGGACTGTGAGGAATAGGTGTAGCTGGGTGCCCCATCGGCTGAGATTAAACTTGGCCCCGGGGCGGACATGCTCCGTCAGTTTACAGTGGGAAGAGCAGAGAGAAACACAAGCAGCAGACGCTTTCATCTGGACCGCGTTTGATAGATATCACCGGCTACTTCAGGGACTCTGCTTTGGTGGACGTCCTTGCTCCTACTCCAAAGACACATCCATGGATGCCTTTCTGTTACTGAGTCACATCTCTTCCTGGCCTCCTTCAAAATAAAACCATTTTAAAACAAGAAGTGTCAAAAGTTCACCAACTTTTGTTCATATGCTGCCTTTTTCCATTTCATCTTGGCAGTTCCCTCTTCCCAGTAATCCAAAGACAGTTGGAATAAATTACTGTCAATTTTCATAAATCTATTGTTTGTTTTTTATGTGAAATGGTTTAGAAAGAACAAAAAGGTTTAGGAAGCTGTAATAAACTTGAAAAATCTGGAGGGAGAATACAAAATCTGTTGCCTGAGTCGTCAGGAGGTAAAGAAAAAAAAACACCAATCCATTAATGTTTGTTTTTAAACTTTAGACTTCTGCCGGTGAAAATCAATGGCAACAGACGTGCCTGAAAAACAACTATTAATTCATTTATTTTCCAAGTCTGCCAGAAAGCGCATGAAAGGTTGAGTCAGGTGAGATTATAAAATATTCAGCAGGATTTGCCCCATCGGTTTCCTAAAAGCTCCCGGACTGCATCGCTGCCTCGCTGAGCCTCGTGTCACCCTGCCCTCGATTGTTTCTGAATTTTAGATCTTATCGCCTCTTCACCTCCATCCACGTCAACAATAACAAAAACACAGAGAGAAGGAGTGAGAGAGAGAGAATAAAAGGACAAGTCGTTAACTAGAACACAAAGTTCCCAGTTGATTTTAATCCACAGCTTTCCGATTAAAATCAATGACCGGCACTGCGCAGAAATGTCTGCACCCCCCCTCCCACCTCCACCCCTGTTTCTAGCAGCCAAGTTGTTGAACAGTGGCAATGCGGCAACTGGTGCCCCTTCACACCTCCCCTCCCTGAAGCAATCAATCCCACTCCATCTTCTCAGCTCACTCGCTTTTTTTCCTCTGTCCCACTGAGCTGTGCATGTCATGAGAAAAGCATGAAAAGGGCAGCAAGTGGGTAAACTCATATATGAAATGAGATGGAGGAGAGAAGAAAAAAAAAAGAAGGTTGTTCTCTTCTCCCTTGCCCCAGTTTATCTCCATTACAGCTAAACTCACACCAGGAAGGATCTGTGGTGGTAATTATCTCCCATATTCAGCTGGACCAGGAATGAAAAGTAGTGGGAGACTGGATGGGGAGGGGGGGGCACTAAAGGAGTGGGGAAGAAAGAGGAGGAAGACTGGATGGGGGCAGGGCATGGCTTTTATCACATACAGGAGGGAGGAAAGAAGAAGAAAAGGCAAAAAGAGCAGCAATCAAAAAGCAAGTGAGCAAAGATTGTCAGTGCTGAGAGTGAGCGGCGTGGACGGACTGATGAAAACGCTGAATGAGATATCCTGCCTCACATCTCCCGCCAGATCCCTCGGTCCTCCTCACCCTCTCCTCATCCACCTCTCCATCCCTCCCAGGCTGAATTTATAATGAGTGTTTCTACTGCGCAGAATGGCAGGGTGTGGCGAGGACTGATATTTCACACAACCGCCTTCAGTTTCATCCCATACAATTGGTCTCCGTGGAAAAAAAAAAAACAAACAACAATAACAAAGATGGGCTGATGGTGGTCCTATCAGGTTGGGGTCTGACGTAATGCAGCCACTTAGAAAAATCCCCATCCTGACAGCTGAAATAATTAAGATAAATAAATGGGTCAAGAAGGAAGTTTTTAAAAACAGAAATGACTAAAATCAATGCCAAAACCCGCGTAGGAGAGAGAGAAGTGGAAAAATACTCATCTTATTGATCATCTCAAGCTCAACATTGTAAAACATGATGAAAAAAAAAATCGATCTGACTCTTTACATAAAAGGTAATATTTGTCAGTGACTTTCTTACATTTTGTTCCAGGTTCATCTAAAACCGTTTCTGATCAATATTTCTAGGGAGAGCATATCTGGTTTCGGATAAGGTTTAAAACAAAAAAAAACACACAAAAAAACACAAGAAACTGAGAGACAAATCCAAATTTTCCAGGAGAGAAAATGGATTGGTCCACCAGCATATCCCTCCCACTGGCAGCCTATTACTTCCAGATTAAATAAACGAAAACAAGGAAAGTGGGAAGAGACCAAAATAAAAAAAAAAATTTAAAAAAAGAAAAGAAAAAAAAGAGGTTTATGTCCACAGCTCAATTAAACGTCCAAACTTTGACAGAACACGACCACTACAAACATCCCGTTACGTAACCGGAGCCCAAACGAGCATCTTTGTGAGCGAAAACTAAACTTTTAAGCAGTCGTTTTCAGCGGACAGCTTCAAATTTAAGCTACAAGCCCCGAAAACGCGGAAGTCCCTCAAAGTGGCACCGAGCAGCAGAGAAATGTGGTTTATCTCCAACACATGTGAGCCTCCATCGATATCAGTAGCGATGTGGCGAAACACTTGTTTGAATGGCGAAGTTTGAAAGCCTTCTGCATATCTCGAGATGAGCACAGGAAGCCGTTAGGAAGTCGAGAAAACAAGATTTATACTTACTCCTCGTCCCATGATTGCCAAAATGTGGATTTAACTCTTCCCCACTTCGAGTAAAATTGGAGACACAAAACTCCGCCTTAAAATATGTACAATTAAAAAAATAAAATAAAATAAAACTCTTGGGAATGCTCGTTATTATGATTCGTGAAGTTTTTTTTTTTCAATTATTTTTATTTATTTTTTTCTTCTTCACCACGAGTCACCCCTCCTCGACACACATCAGAGCTCGCGACCCGCAGCAGCAGAACCCCCGGTACTTATAGACGATTTTTCTTCCATTGTGACGTCGACACTATTTGCCATGGTAACTCCACGGATAGAGGCGGGGCTTCCTACATTACTGGGCGTATTCTTCTTCTTCTTCGTTCTTTTTTTTTGCCTCTTACTTGCCATGCGACACACACACACACAGATACATATATACACACACACAAATACAGTTTATCTAACTTTTCTGTGCCTGTACAGATATGTTATATCTTATCTTAACATATTTCTTAAAGGAACAGCTGGATATTTCACGCTAAAGAAAGAAAAAAAAAACAGCTGCTTGTGTAAGGGAATTTATTTCATTGTAAGATGAAAAAGCAGGAATGTGCTGAGTTTGTCAGTTCAAACCTAAACTCTGGTGAAAAGACATCCACCACAGCTAAATCTCACACACACACATACACACATGCACACGCACACTCCTGATTCATCCACACCTCTCCCGGCTTAACAGCTGGGTTCTCAGACACCTCCTTTCCCCTGCAGCTTTGACAAGGTTGTTGCGTGCCGATAGCGGGCAGCCAACTTCTGAACCCTCTCTGCTTCTAAATCCAGACCTGCTAGAGCACATTTATCTGTGCAACACTGCAATGCTTCAGATGCACCGCTTGTGGTGTGTAATAATGTCCGCTAACCAAATTAAAGCGTCAAAAGTGCAGCTTTGGATGCCACGGCATATTCCCCCCCTTACCCTGACAGGGGTTTTGTTTCTTTCTACATATTTCTGCCACAAATAGCTCCAACTCTGATCCGCTGTGAGCCCCAGGATGACACCGAACCTGTGACCTTCCCTTTCTTGCAAAGATGAAAGGATCTAAGCCGAGAACACATTGATTATCACAACACAGCCATCCTGGTACACTCTGCTGTACATTATACATGGGAAGAAGCACCCTTGTGGCCATTTGCATCTGCTCTAGGAGCTCTTAAAGCCTTTCATCCCACAATACAAATGAGAGATTTAGCCTTTCATCCCTGGATCTCCAGTAAGCCAGAAATGGTGAAAGCAGGCAGCCACTTGTTGTACATATGGACAGAGGAGATGTTTCCGCCTTGTGTTACTCAAAGCTTTATAAAAGCTTGATTTTAATCTTCTGAGCTGACTTAAAAAAAAAACAAAAGAAGCACATTTTCTAACTGCTGCAGTCCAACCAGCAGGCACATGAGAGTGCAGCAACAGAGCATGTTCTTGAAGGTAATGAGCCTGCTATTGAACCCTGATAGGTAGACGGTGTCACTCGTTGTCTGGCTCTAACAGACTTTATCAGACGACCCCGAAGAGCGCTCTGCAGCAGCTGACAAGATAAACCTGAGATGGATCAGACAGCCACGGGAAGATTTCACCGTCAGCTTTCAGCACCAAATTGCACAAACAAACACACACACACACAGACACACGTTCATCGCTTGCTCATCCAGACGTCTCCTCCTCATTAGAGAGCTTTAATCTTATAAAATGCGATGCAACAAAGAGGAAGAAAGCAAACAAAACCACAGGCAGACTTCGTTCACAGATGGGCACACAGCAGCGAGCCCTGGCATTCTGGGTACAGCGTGTCCACGGGTTCATACATGTGCACCTATAGTTATACACACGCTATGTACAGTGCATAGAGTGTATTTTTATCCCACCGAGCACACACACACACACCAGTTCATGTGCGATAAGTGTATCTCGCGTGTCGCCGGCATTGCTCTATAAATAGCCTAGATTTTATTTAGATGTTGAGAGACGGAGGAAAAAGCGAGAGGGCTTTCAAATGAGTTGCCATAGCAACAGGCACGTTCAGGGGGCCCTGCTTGTAAAGGAGGGCAGGATGGGGGGGGTGAAGGCATGATAGCGTTATTCTCCATATCTGCCTCATTTTCTCCTCGTCCTTCTGTCAAAACGGCGAAGACAGAAGTTTAAGCTTTCAAAAGACATTAAGATGATTAATAGCATGTTGTGCAAACTCGAAGAAGCAATATCACTATGTTGCGCTGCTCCGACTCCTTCCTTTCCTCTTCATCAGATCAACTTGCCTCTCTCATCATCCATCAGCCTCATTCCTTCTCCCTCCCTCTTCCCTCTGCATCCCCCCCATCCTTGCGTCTGCAGATTCCCGCCGCCTGTCTTGCACTAGCACCCTCTGCTGTAAAAGAAATCACCTGCGAAGCTGCAGGGAGATAAAAACCCCCGAGTGGAATAACGAGAGGAAGAAGCACAGCTTTCACGGACTTCTGTCCAAACTTTTGGGCGTTACCCTCCATAATGGCTCAAGCGATTCCTCGAGTGTGTGCGAAGACATCCAACAAGTTGGTGCGATGATGGGACACTTACACACATGAACACTCGTGGAGGAGGGAGAAAGGGGGCGTTCATTATGAGCGGGGTAAACACAAAGTAGATAGCACTAGAGTGGTCCCAGTTAATTTTCACCGAGGGCCTCTTTGCATCAGCGGTCAACAGAGCAATCCATTGCAAACACTACTGTAGTATACTGGCTCTTGAGATAATGGATGCACACACACACACACACACACACACACACCCAAGCACACTCCACTGGCAAGCTGGTTCTTAATATCTGTTGGGTAAAGATGCAGGGAAAAATACATTTACACAGAAATTACATACACAGTTTGGAAATCCAGTTTTTCTCTTTTTTTGTTTAATCCTGTTCATCCTCCACTAAACTCCTCAGATTTAACCCGTGCGCTGAGTTCTGGTAACTGCTGAGGTGAATAATGTCACCTCGCGGGTCACTGGACGTGACTCACCTCCCGAGAACGCAAGCGCGAGTAAATGGAACAAACACGCCGGCCTCTTTAGTGTACATAACGGTACAGAAATGTTTTATTGTGAATGACACATACATTAAGATATACTTAAATTAACCATGTTTTTTTTTCTTTTTTGAAGGGGATGTAGCGTCTCAAACAAATATGTAACATGGCAGCAAAAGATGAAACTCTCCTTCTGTGCTGACTCAGTAGTATGTCTCCTGCTCCACCCAACCTAGAAACCAAAGTAGACACAATTAGGAACGCCATTTTTCCTCTTAAGGGAAACAAGTTGCACTTTGGGTTTAAATACACCGTCAGCTTTGCTCCACCACAATGATATCATCCATCATGCTGGCTGACAGTGATTTAGAGAATTAAAACCGGACGGTGGAGGGAAATCTGGACACAGTGCAACCCTGACTTTCATGATGATGCCATTAAAAAGATGTGTCCTGAAGGGATGGGAAAGGCTGTGGCATTTCAGTCTCCAGTTTGCTCATGAGATGATAATATCATGAACATGAATGTGTATAATCACCCTGAAAGAAAATGGCTAACGGGAGCAGATGCCACTGACCTCAAAAAGATAAAGGAGGACTTGATATTTCATTGGATGTACGTGTCATCTAATAATCTTGAATTATTTCACTCACCTTTGGGCCACATTGTATTTTATTTTGAAATCTAAAACACTGATGATGGTACCATTTTTTTATATATTGATTGTGTAATGAATCTGTGAAACAGTATTTTTCCTCCACAGATACAGAAATTCTTATAAAATGCGTCACTCGAGCTTGTTTTTTTCCATCTGATGCTGATGTATTGTTCACAATGAACGGGCATGTTCACTGATCTGTGTGATGGGGCTCAGATGTAGCAGACACTCACTCTCTCTCACACACACACACACACACACACACACACACACACACACACACACACACACACACACACAGCATACAGGTTATCCTCAGCTTCATGGGTGGAACGAGGCATTAACAACGGCAGGGTTGAGGGTTCACCTCCCACTGGGCATCGTGCCATCTGCCAAGGACGCAGTTGTGGCAGCGATAACCGACACATGCACACTTAAATCAGCAGATGTGGCACACACCTACACACCTGTGATTGTGATTTAAACTGTACATGTGTAAGTCGAGCATCGTACGTGATGTCGTGACTGACATCAGGAACAGCAGGGATACTTATGTCAGTTTTTGTCTCATATGTGCTCAGAATTATAGAAAATTTCTAT
Organism: Zenarchopterus dispar; assembly: GCA_028564865.1. Lineage (NCBI taxonomy): Eukaryota > Metazoa > Chordata > Actinopteri > Beloniformes > Zenarchopteridae > Zenarchopterus > Zenarchopterus dispar. The sequence continues at coordinate 2,720,684 of JAOWBL010000012.1, forward strand.
TTAATTTGGGGGAAAGGTGTTTCAAGTGGCATTTTTGGTGATGTTTTTCCACACTAAATTAAAATTATGTTCATTTCAAGTAAAATCAACTTTAAGTGATCTAATCCTTGCATTTTTAAGTGTGTTGAAAGTGTGATTAAAACACTTGTTCCTTTTTTCAGAGGACTCTGAGCAGCTCTAGATCTCCTTCAAACTCACAAAAATGGTTCAAAAAGAAAACAAAAAATAAATAAATTAATTAATTAATTAATTAATTTCTTACCTCCTGGGTTGTGCCTGAGGATATATCTTCTGGCTTCATCGTAAATGAAGATGAGGAAAGAGTAGGGGAAGGCACAGAACCACCAGCTGGGCCTAAGGTGTTGAGGGACAGACAAAGACTGAAATAAAACTGGAATATGACAACAAAAAAACAAAACAAGAGAACTCTTTTCCAGCTTGTTTGAAAGGCTCAGTTAGTAAGTAACACCAGAACAAAGACTTTTATATAATTATGGTGAGTTAACGGGTCTCTAAAAGCACATGAAAGCTCTGAGGGACAACATTAAGCCTCTGAGAGGCAGCTATTAGAATGAATTCAAAAGCAGTGTGAGCAAAATAAAGCAGAGAAAATTGAAGATTTTTGGGCAGGAGCTACAAAATCGGAGTTGCCTCGTGCTAATGCACAGTCCAAAACACAAACACGAACCCCACTGGGACGCAAATGATACTTGCATTTGCAGTCCAGTGGGCTAGATGGGGACGTCTCATCTTTACAGAGGAAAAGAAGAATAGGACTTTGTTAGTAGAGGGCAGTGAGGAAAAAGCACTTTGGCAACGTCTCAAAAAAGGACAAAAACAAAAGAGGACGGAAAAAACAAATATGAAGCAGGAAGACCGAAATAGAGACAGGGAGCAAGAGTCTTGAGGGATATGTGAACCCAGACACAGAGAGAGAAGAAGGCAAGCTTCGTTCAACATCAGAGACGCTTGAGTGGGTGATGGGGAGGAGGGAAAGAGGGAGGAAGAAAGGAGAAGTGAAACAGAAGAAGATAGAAAATAATAAGGAGCAGCAAGGAGAACTCTTGAGCTAATGAGCTTGACATGTCCTCGCTGCTTTCTATTTTCTCACTTTGGAAAAGCATCTCATCAGAACAGAGCTCTTGTATTTTGTATTACCTTTTAAGTGGAAATTACTTTTGGCAGTAGATGATATTCTCCTTTTTTTAATATAATAAAGTAAAAAGAGCACCGACTTATATTCTACCTCTGGAAAACAATCAGAAAAACAATCTCAAAGCTCTGGATATGAAATCTATGGAAGCTGCATGTTAGTACAGTTTTCAAATGAGGGACCGCTGCAACAGAGGCGAATACGGAAAAACTGAAGTCTTTAACACAATTTTCCATTTTGAAAATGTCCTGGGAGTCATTTAGGTGTAGGGGAAAGTTTATTTATTTTTTGATGGAAAATCACAGTATAGGTGTGTGTTACTCACTTGAGAGGGTACATTCTGAGGGCAACATCCATGCCCGGGCAGTATGACAGGAAAACAGCAAGAGCCGTCTCCTCAAACAGCCCAAAGATGAGGATGCGGTTCCTGTTGGAGGGAAAAGAGGGTCAAAAATTCAACTGCTAAAATCAACTCAGGTAGGATGATTTTGTTGCCTATCAATAGGCAAAAACTTGAACTTTTGCTCATGTTATCTGGGATTTGTTTGTATGTGCACATACGTCATTCCTTGCTGCATGATGGAGTTCCTCCTGGTCTTGCAGATGATCAGATCGGCCCACTGGACGATCACAATACTGGCGAAGAAAGCTGTGTGGCAGGTGAACTCTACGATCTTCCTGCGCTCGTATGTCTGGAGGATGAAAAGAAGCACAAGTATAAGAAAGTGCCCCTTTTCTTCCACTGGAGATCAAAGCGTCACAAGTAACGGGAGAGTGACTGACCCACTGCTGTCCATAGCTGTCTTCCAGGTCATTCACAAACTTGTTGTCCCACAACACCCTGAGGCCGAGCAGGTCCATGGGGAGGAAGCCGTTTTCCGCCAGGATCACAAAATATGTGAAGAACCCAGCTGTGGCCTGCATCATACCTGACGAAAGGGAAACACAATAAAACTTGAAGTAAAGCATAGTGCTTCACTGTTATTTGCAGAGTCTAGCAGACGGATGTGAAAAACTAATCTAAATGATTACTTACCAATTTGTCCGTACGCTATGCTGATGAGCCTCTCGTTCACCAGTTTGTCCGTTTTTGGGTTTCGGGGCTGTCTCTTCATGATGTCGCTCTCAGCTTTTTCATAAGCCAGGGAGATGGCGGGGACCTGGGAGATTCATTACGTCATTTATAACTCTTAAAGGAGGAGATATGATCTCCTCAAGGCTCACACCGAAGAAAGAAGGTTTTTTTTTCCTTCAAACCATCAAGCAGCTCACCATGTCAGTTCCCAGATCGATACAGAGGATGGTGACGGTTCCCAGAGGTAGAGGAATGTTGGCGATGATGAAGAAGAGGAAGGGGGAGATCTCAGGGATGTTACTGGTCAGAGTGTAGGCGATGGACTTCTTCAAGTTGTCGAAGATCAGACGACCTGACAACAAATGGATACATCAGTTCAAATTTGGAGGAGTAAATCAAGCGGGAACACTGACGCGATAGGATTTCCCATTTTTCCTCATCATCTCACCTTCCTCCACACCGGTAACGATTGAGGCGAAGTTGTCGTCCAACAGAATCATGTCGGCGGCCTGCTTGGACACGTCGGATCCAGCAATCCCCATAGCAACGCCAATGTCAGCCTTCTTCAAGGCAGGAGAGTCATTCACACCGTCACCTGTTACAGCCACGATGGCACCCTGCAGAGACCAGAAGCAATGTTAGGACGTGCACATAGATCTGAGGTGGCGTTCCTAAAATCTTTCAACCCCTGATGATCACCTGTCTCTGGCATCCCTCCACAATAATCAGCTTCTGCTGAGGGGAGGTTCTGGCGAAGACGATTTCAGTGTGGTACCTCAGCACATCGTCAAGATGCTCACTGGTCATCTCTTTCAGTTCACCACCGTGGACCACGCAGGCTTTGGCATCTCTGCGGAGGAAATCACAACATCTGTAATCCCACATCCTGTTTCTGACCGCAGCTTTTTGATGATCGGGGTATTACAAGGGAAAAAAAAAAACTAAATCAGCCAGCTGGGAAGAGGGAAATACTTTTGAAAAAACATGAATCAGATTAGGGAGAATTAGAAAAAAAAAAGTCAAACTGCTGATCAGGAAACAGTGACGTTGTCAGCTCGCAGCACGTAGATTTATTTATCTGCAGTGAATTAATGTTAAAAGCCTTCTTGGCCGAGTAGACAGGAGAGCCTTGTTAGCCAATATCGATATAATTTTGCACTTCTTAGTGCTGATTTTAAGAGATTTTGACAGAAAGAGCCACAAGTGGAAGGAAGATTTTATACAGCTGCAATTTATGCTTGAAAAACTATGCTCTGATAAAAGCGCTAACCTGGGGTTGACTTCTGAAACTGGGACGTTCAGGCGGAGGGCAATGTCTTCAACAGTCTCGTTGCCTTCAGAGATGATACCCACACCTTTAGCAATGGCTTTGGCAGTGATTGGATGATCACCTGTCACCATGATAACCTGAGAAGAAGTCAAAAAAAAAAAAAAAAAAAGTGAGCAGCTCAAATAAAAGTCATCTTAATGGAGGATGTAATTCTGTAAACACAAGTTCCACACCTTGATTCCAGCGCTCCTGCATTTGCCCACAGCATCAGGCACAGCAGCACGAGGAGGGTCGATCATAGACATGAGGCCGACAAAGCACAGCTTCTCCGTGGGGAAGTTCACCTCGTCAGTGTCAAATGCAAAGCCCTCTGGGTACTGGTCATCAGGCAGGTTGAAATGGCAGAAACCTGGATAAAGACCAGAAGGAAATGCTCATCAGGGGAATCACAGACAGCTTGAAGAACCTGAACATGTTAGTAGTGACTGGAGTTCTGCTTTACCCAGTACTCTCTCTCCAAGTCCTCCCAGCTCCTCGTAGGCGTTCTGGAAAGCCTCCTTCAACTCCTCATCCAGAGGCTGCTCCTTGCCTTGGATCATGATGGTGGAGCAGCGGTCCAAAATCCTCTCTGGGGCACCCTTCATCACCAGAAGGTGCTTGGTTTCTCCAGCAACTGAGTTCTTGTGGATGGAGAGCTGTTGTACAACAGAAAAGTTGTGTTCACAAGCTGGTTTTGTTGTTAATGTTAATGATTTATGTAAAGTGAGTGGAAATAAAAGCCCTGGTATGTTAACACACCTGTACACTAGAGGGCAGAAGTGAGCAATTACCACCACCAAGTCCAAACGACTGACATGTTATTTTTTTGGCAAGTTTTCACAACACGATGTGGATTGTTTACCTGGTATTTGTTGGTGGAGTTGAATGGGATCTCAGCAACCTTGGGGTAACTGTCTCTCATGGCAGGAACGGACCCACAGCACAGCTCGATACACTTGAGCAAGGCAGCTTCAGAAGCGTCACCAGCCACATCTCTCTGTGGATTTAAGGGATTGTCCCAAATCATGATCATGTCACATTTTATTTTACATATAGATATGCTTACTTCAAAGCTTCACTATTTTGCAAGTCATTGTCATTTAATTTCCCTGCAGTGCAGTTTACTGCTCAGTGTGTAATGATAAATCAGTGTCTAGTTTCCTCGTGCAGGAACCTCAGCTATACATTTCAGAAAAAAGCCTTTAGTTAAATTGCACAATGAAGATTCGTTGTCCTTCATTTGTGGTTGCACCCAAAAAGCTTTTTGCCAAGTCACAATGCTCCAAAACTTCCCCCAGTCACAATGAAAGTTCATCACAGGAACAAATGCAACATGTGAAGTAATGACGGTTTTGTTTGAGGCGATTCACTCTTCCAATGTTTAAGGTTTAAGAGATGGCCTTGCAGCAAAAGCACATGATATATTTCGACTGGTGGGCTGCTTTTCACCTTCAGGATGGGGACATCGTTCTGATCTGCGAGGAAGACAGCTCGGTTGCAGAGTCCAGCAACTCTGGCCAGAGAGGCCCAGGTGGCCGAGCTCCTGTCGAAGGAGGTGCCGCTCTGGTTCTCGGTGGTGTCGGCCTCGTGGATGTGGTTGTCAAACCACATGTGGGCCACAGTCATCCTGTTCTGGGTCAGGGTGCCGGTCTTGTCCGAGCAGATGGTGGAGGTGGAGCCCAGGGTCTCCACAGCTTC
>JAOWBL010000012.1:2726018-2758588 GCA_028564865.1 Zenarchopterus dispar
AAAGCTATATATATATATATATATATATATATATATATATATATATATATATATATGCATGTTAGTTTTGACAATTCATACCTAACAAAAAAAAAAAAAAAAAAAGGTAAGTCCCAAGAATGAGGGGGAAGAAAATATTTATCTGAAAGTCAATTAAGTCCAAAGTCAGGTTCTTAATCTTAGACTTTAGTCATCAGTCACTATTTATCTTTAAATGTATGTTTCCCTGATTATAATTTTGTTGATTTTGTCTGAGGAACTTTGAGAATGTCACAGTTAATCTTATGTTCAGACATATAGCACATCGTTTTCTGACTGATTGTCTTAAAACCCACAGGGTTGTGTTGTGTCAATCTTAAATCATTTTGTGAATTGGTGTCGTATATTTATCTGACCACTCCTCAGCATAAATAACGTCCTATTTGTGGGTGTGATTCATGACACGAGGAGCTCCAGCAGGTGAGCTGTCCTTTATCTTCTGAGGTTTAACTCAGGATTTGGGTTGAGCCGAGTGATCCAATGCAGACCTCGGCCTCCCCGCTATCTTTAGTGGGCCACGGTCAGTGAATGAAGAGCCTAACTTTATCTGGCCCAGCGTCATCGAAGCTGCTGGTATTTTTAGGGGGTCTTGCAGTGGCAGCAGCTGCGAAAGCATTTAGCGCCCCCCCTCCACGCCCTCCTTTCCAACCCTCCTGCTCTCGCTCTTTAGCCGCTTGACAATGACAGAATCAGAGCTGAATCATGCAGCACGCGGTTAACTGAAACACCGTCATCATCTGCTCCCTAACGCCGACCTGAGGGGACACAGCAAAGACACCACACCTGGGACTACTGCTCACCACCTGTGAATGGAAGACACCATTTTAAAACTCGCTAAAATATTCATAATCAGGAGCTGTGCTGAACAGAAGCCAGAACCCACAACAAGCAGGCAAAGAAACAAACTCTTCACAACTGTTGGACAGAGTAACAGACTGCTACATCCACATGCGAGGGGCCTAACATCATCAGAGTTAACTGACAAGCGCTTAAACATTTTGAGGACATCATAATTAAATCGACATTACAGCACTGACTGGATGCTTTAGCAAGAGCAACTCTTAGAGAGGCCTGTAACGGATCAAGACAAAGAAAAGGTAAGTTGCCCGACAGGTTTTAGACATTCATCATTTCCATCAACATGTCAACAAAACTCAACTTATTTAAGCTTGTCATATGCCTTCATTCGTCATTCATTGACCAAATGAAAAGTGGGAACAACAAGTAGAACTGCTGTTGATAGACTTCAACAGGTCGTATTGTAGCTGGAGATGTAGAAAAGATGGAAACCAGCCAATAATTCAGAGAGAAAGATGAATCCCTGCTACAACGAGGACATAGCTGACATGCATGTGGTTATGATTCAGTTTCATCTTGGTTCCTGCAGGTGTGTTTTCTGCAAGGTTTTGTGCGTGCTATGCGACACATGGTTTCCAGAGTCTTATTTTGGAAAGTCTACTTTATAAATACACTCTTCAATGAGTTACAGCACCAGCTGTGAGAGAACCGAAAATGATTTGCCTCTGCTTAATACCCACTTAGTTAGATGTAACTTAATTAAAAAGATTTGAACTGACATCGATAAGTCAGCAGAAATATATCACAGTTAAAGCAACAAAAACTCTTTTCCCATAAATAAATTGTGATTTTAACTGGTCAGAATAGACTACCCACTAAAATGTTTGTTTTATTTATCTTATAGCTCCTTCACTAAAGACAGGTGGTTCAGTTTGGGCCGAAAACAAACCGAAAGACACTTTTGCATTCAAACAAGAGAAGATCTGACACTATCATGGATATTTTTGGTGGTGCTCCACGTGTCCTGGGTTATCCACGCCCTGTAGTGGCGCAGAGAGGAACAGATGCAACACTGAGGTGCCAAATCGGCGGAGACCCTCGCCCCGATGTCATCTGGGAACGTAAAAATGTCCAAATCTTGTCTGAAGGACGATACAAGCTCTCGGAGGAGGGAAAGGTGTACTTGTTGACCATTACTGGAGTGACCCAGGAAGATGCTGGCCAGTACATCTGCAAGGCTAGAAATAGCATAGGTGAGACCTACGCAGCAGCTTCTCTTAAAGTGGAAGGAGAAGCGCAGTCGCAAGGTGGAGAGCTGATGCAATTAGGGGTCAATGGTGCGAGCCAATCAATAAAGGAAAATGGAGATGTTGGAGGACATGTTAATGGACACAGAATGATGCAAAATGGTGAAAGTGTGGAGGAAATGAAAGAAGAGCACAAGCAGAATAAAAAACTAGAAGACATCGATTTGACGTCCAACGATAGACCACGATTCCTGATCAAGCCCCTGTCTCTGCGGGTGGATCGGGGAGAGGACGCCGCTTTCTCCTGCAAGATCTGGGGCACACCTGTGCCCAAGGTAGCCTGGGAGAAAGACGGGAAAAAGCTGAGTGACATCTTTGAGAGTTCACACTTCAGCGTGAGCAACCAAGATGGTGGCTGGTTCCAGCTGAAGATCTACAGGACGCGCATGCCAGACAAAGGTGTTTACACATGCAAGGCCGTCAACTGTAATGGTGACGCCCTGGCGGGGGCCGTCCTCCTGGTCGAACCCGTACCAGAGCGAGAAGACAGTAAGACGTCCTCAAACAGTCACACAAACAGCCAGTGGTCGCCGAAGCACCGAAGTGGACGCTTCGGTTTGTCCAAGCTCACGGAGGAGCCACCAGTCAACGCATCCAAAGTCAAAAAGTTTGCAGTAACAGAGGGGAAGCACGCCAAGTTTCGCTGCTTTGTGACAGGCAAACCGAAACCCGAGATCATCTGGAAGAAGGACGGGGTTCCCCTAGAGCCCGACAGGCGCCATCTGATATTTGAGGACAGAGAAGGTTACTACACGTTGAAGGTTCTGTACTGTAAGCTTCAGGATACAGGACTGTATGTGTGTGCTGCATCAAACACTCTCGGAAACACCCTCAGCGCTGTTCACCTTTCTGTGAAAGGTAAGAAATAACATCTCATACTTTTTAACTGAAGCCTTTCTTGACCTAAACGATATGAAGCATCAATTTTATTTATTTTTTTCGAAATTCCAAGTAAAATCGGACTACTTTTCTTGGTTTCACTTCTTACCCAAAAGGCTTGTAAAGGTCTTCCAGACTGAGCGAGAGTTTCAAATTTGAAGCTCAAGTTGTTGGGACATTTACACTTTACGTGATTTGACTTGTGTCTGAATAACCCATCACCTTCTTTCGTTGGTTTTCAAGCGTGAGTTCTTCACCAACCTGGGCAAGATGGCATATTTTTGGTCATAATATTGACCCAGGTAAAGAGGCTGCAGGCTAAGAGTTAGATTGGAGCCATCTCCTCTGATTAATGTTAATTTTTCCCAATAAAAAATTATAATCATTTCATTGCAGCAAGTCAGATTTAAAAGTGGTGTGCAAGGCATTTCCCTTCAAAAGTGTCTATTTCTGTTGCTTAATTATAGCCACACTTTTCTGCAGGTTTAACTCGTATTTGTAGAGGTTGTATAATGTTTTCATATGTCTTCTTTATTTTAAATTTTCATGTTTCTGCCTCATTCCCGCTTGCAGCAATCTGAACTACAACATCATGTCATTAGTTATCAATTCTAAGCAACAAGATGGTGTAAAAGACTAATAGATTCAATCATAACATTAAAAATAACCGAACAGCTTTAGAGAAACTGCTAATCATACATGTCAGCATGTTTAAACACCAGGTCATGGGCTGCACTTGTTCAGTTGGCATCACCTCTAAAAGTGGTTAATTATTTCATCATAATCTTATCCTAATGGTCAGATTATTCTCACACAGTTTTCCTCTTGTGTGCACTTCTGCTTTGGCCAGATGTCTCCTTCATAACATTTGGAGGAGGCTCAATCAGACTAAGAGTTTGTACTAAAATTAAAAAAAAATGTGCAGAGAGGTAGTTAATTTACTCATTTTAACCTAACCTGTGTTTCTATTTTAAGTTGAGTCCTTTACAGGTGAATATCCACTTACCTTTGTTCCTCAGGTCCAGCTGTGCGATTCAGGCGGGCCTTAACAGATGTGGAGGTGAAGGAGAGGGATGTTGCTGTGCTCGAGTGCGAGGTACCAGACGAGACGGTCCCGGCCACCTGGTACCTCGAAGACCAGAGGCTGATGGCCAGCAGTAAATATGGGATGGAGCAGAAAGGAACCAGACGGAGACTCACCATCCACGACGTTGGAGCAGATGATGATGGAGTCTATCTGTGCGAGATGCCTGATGGAGCAAAGAGCATCGCCGAGCTATCAGTTAAAGGTAAGCTGCATTTTCCATTCAAACGTATTCAGCTATTGCAAAATTACAAAACTCTTTAGCTGCTGCATTTTAAAGCTTCATCAGTAAGATTTTCACGTACATCAACTTCCAAATCCATCTTAAAAGTTGATTATGTCTTACCAAAAACACTCTTGATAATTAAATCTATTCATATTTATTGACGGAATAACACCTGCTGTTATTTTAATAATATAGCTACAAAATCAAACCCGCTCAATAAAAGAATTACAGTATGATCTTTTTTTTTTTTTTTTTTATATACTTACAGGTACTATTCTTCGTAAACTTCCCCGGAAACTGGAGGTCCTTGAGGGTGAGAACGCAGCATTTTGTGTGGAGGTGGAGAATGACGATATGGAGGTCCACTGGTTCAAAGACGGTTTAAAGCTTCACGAGACGCACCGAACCATCCTGAAATCGTTCGGCAAAACTCACATTCTGGTCTTTGTCAACGTGGCCCACCACGACTCGGGGGTGGTGACATTCGTCGCAGGAACCTCCAAGACTTCGTCACGTCTCAAAGTCAAAGGTAAATATTGAGCATGGCCAATTATTTGATTCGTTTATCAGATTTTTTTTTAAAAAACTGCAAAATTGTGCTATTGTATCAAAGGAAAATACGTCATCCCTCTACTAACATACATAATTATGTAGTGTATTATTTATTTCATTCATTGAGTGCATTTATGTGGTTTTTATTAATAAATAGTCTGAGGGAACTTCTACATATGGACTAAATAAGTCAGGGATAATCCCAACTAGAGTAAAAAGTAGAGTAACCAGCACTGGTTAAGGTTCCTGTAAAGAAACTATCTAACAGAAAAAATCTGCATAAGTAGGATTTGATCCAAAATTTGTCCAGTTAGATCAACATCTTTAATAATAAATTTATCTATGCAGTTAGCAGACGGTGCTGTCAAATCAGAGAAGGCAGTGAGGACCTGTGACAAAATACTTGATCAATAGCCATTAATACTAACAAATCAAACACAGTAAATGACCACAGAATTCCCAACTTCTTTGATTTAAAATAAACTTTTTTTTTTTTTCTTGCAAGCCTCCAGGCACTGCCCTCCCATCTGCCCCGTGGAGGTAAAAATGGACGTGGATAGACCCAACAGCGCCCTGCTCACCTGGGTGCCCGCCGCCAACAGCCAGACCTCCACCCGCACCGTCTTTGTTCTGGAGAGGCAGGAAGTGGGCTCTCAGGAGTGGCAGAAGTGTTTCACCTCAGAGACCGAAACCTCAGTTGAGGTCACGGGGGACGGCGTCCCTTGCGAAGGCAAATACCGCTTCCGCGTCTGCTGCATCAACAAATACGGACGAAGCGGCCACGTGGAGTTTCCCAAAGTCGTCCATCTCAGTCAGTAGCACACTGTAGAAGTAGAATGATACATATATTTTTGTTTTGTATGTGAGATATGATGGAGAAATGAAAGTACATCTACTTTTTCTGTCTTCTGCAGTGCCAGGGCCTAAAATTCACAGCCACCTCAAAAGCTGCGAGACGGTGGAAGGAGAAGACGCTCATTTCTCGATCGAGCTGTCTACCTCGATGGTCGGGACTTGGTTTTTCAACAGCTCACAACTGCAGCACGGTGGGCGGTATTCAATCCAGCACACTCAAACAAAGCACTCGCTGGTGATCCACCAAACTCAAGCAGTAGATGACACAACAGAGATCACTTTCATAGCCAACGGAGTCAGAGACTCAGCTGTGCTCAAGGTCAAACGTAGGTGTTTAAAACCTGTTCTTTTTGTTCAATTCAACACACGTTCGATTCGTTTCCCCGGAGACTGTTCATTTTATTTCTTCACAGCTGCCGTGGTAAAATTCAGTCCGCTGTCAGACTTAGACAGCAACAGGAAGGTGGAGACAGGCGATGCCATCGTTCTCTACTGTGAGGTCTCCCACCCCTTGGCCAAAGTTTCCTGGTTCAAAGATGGAAAGGAACTTCAGGTGACTGAAGGTCTGAACATCCAGTCGGATGGGAATATGAGGAGGATAGTGATCCAGGCTGCTGATGCATCTCACTCTGGGGTTTATACGTGTGAAACCTCAACAGACGTCATCAAATTCACTGTTGACGTAGGAGGTAAGACTTTTGAGATCTTTGTTCAGTGGGTCAGCTTTAAGTATCTGGAAATATTGAAGAACTTAGTCCATCCTTCCTTTTTCAAATAGTTCTGTTGTGATTTATTTTGTTTATTTTACAATTTACATGCATTTCTTGAGCTTTATATTACAATTTTCACCTTTTTCACAGAAGGAGGTAAAAGGTAGAAATGAATCACTTTGACTTTTAATTTATTCTTTTGTGACTTATTAATTTAATGAACAGTGAGATCTTTGTGATGGAGTTTTATACTATTTTTTTTATTATTTTAAAAGTAACAAAAAGCCTCCATGTCCTGATTGATAGGCATTTTAATATAACATCAAACAATCATCAATGGATAGTTCATAACCAGAAAACCCATCACTGGTCTTTTATTTCAATCAAATAATTTTCAGGAAGAGACTTGATAAGATACCTCTTGTCCAGCGGCTGATACTGTCCTCGTGTTATTTATCAGCTCCTCCAGTGGAGTTCAGTCCAGTCTCAGATGACGAGCTCCATAAAAGCAGCATGGAGCTGGACCCCGTGGTGCTGCTCTGCCACGTCTCCAGAGATGATGCTGAAGTCGTGTGGTAAGACAAAAACAAATCAAACATTTGAAAAAATAGTCACTGTTTGTTATCCTGTATTTTTTATTTTATTTTTTTTTTGGTTCCAGGTATAAAGACGGCTGTGCGATCCAGCCGACGGAGAACATAACTCTGCAGGCAGAAGGAACCTTGAGGAGGCTAATCATCCGCTCTGCAGAAACTTCAGATGCTGGAAGTTACACCTGCCAGGCAGGAAACAACAGCATGGAGTTCACCGTCAATGTCAGAGGTGTGCTGACCATTCTGATTCCTTTTGGTTTTAAAAATCTAGATTTGCAACTTCATAAAGTTCAGAATAGGAGCACTAATAATAATCACAAATTCTCCTTTTCCCAAATATGAACCTAGAACCTCCAGCGATGATTGTGGAACCGAAAGACGATGTTGTGATGGAGAGTTATGTATCTGAGGAGGTAAACTTGCAGTGCGAGTTGTCTCGTTCCAGCGGGAAAGCGCGCTGGTTCAAGGACGGCCACCAGGTGCAGGAAAACGACAGGATCCAGCTGATTTCAGAAGGTCCTTATAGGAAGCTCGGTATCCTCCGAGGCACAATAGACGACAGTGGAGAGTACGTCTGTGAAACTGATGGAGACTCTGTCTTTTTTCAGCTTACCGTTAAAGGTAAAACTTTTGAAAATATTAACATGTGTGGACCATCTAAACTATGGTTTAACTGAACTTTTTTTTTACTCCTGTGCCAGAACCACCAGTAAAGATTGTTTCTCCCAGCCAATCAGAGGTGGAACTGACCCACCTGGCCTCAGAGAGGCTGGAGCTCAGCTGTGAGATCTCTCGGCCCGATGCACCGGTTCGGTGGTTCAGGGACAGTCTGGAGGTAGAGGAGGGCCCCAACTTGACCCTGGAGGAGGACGGGGCCAAACGCCGGCTAGTCATACCTTTTACGACTGTGGACGATACCGGGGACTATGTTTGTGACACTGAAGATGACTCCGTGGCCTTCCTGGTGACCATTACAGGTAAGGAGGATGACGCTCAGCAAAGCAAAAAGTGATCGCCCTTTTGTTCATTTTATTCCTTCTTGTCATTTAGAGCCACCAGTGACACTTACCCGCCCCAAAAACATACCTGACAAAGTGCTCAGCGTCGCGGGAAAACCAATTGTTCTGGAAATAGAGGTGTCCCGTCCAACAGCAGAGGTCCAATGGTGGCTGAACGGCAGAGAAATAAAGCAAAACAGCAACGTCACCATCACAGAAGACTCGCTTATTCGCCGTCTGACGATCCACTCTCCCACTCCGGAGGATTCTGGGAAATACACCTGCTATGCAGCTGATGATCAAATTGATTTCCAGGTCAATGTTACAGGTAAGAGGTAAAAGTGTTTTCTATCCTTAAAAAAAAAAATCCTTAAACGCTGATGTGTATCTTCTTCTTCAGAGCCACCAGTGACTATCTTACGAAAGTCAGAGATCAAGTCAAACTTGAAGTTCCTGGTTTCGGACGACATCGTGCTGGAGTGTGAGCTGTCAAGAGCTAATGCCAGCACCAAATGGTACAAAGATGGCTGTCGTGTTGGAGGAGATGAAAGGTTCTGCGAAGAAGAAGAAGGTGCTTTCCGCTCACTGGTCATCCTCAATGCTGAACTTGGAGATTCAGGAGAATACTTCCTTGATGTTGGAGATGACAATACAAGCTTCCAAGTTACAGTAGAAGGTAAAAAAAAAAAAATCATTCAACTTGTTTCCCTGCATGAATCCACTTTTTGAAAAAAAAAAAAAAAAAAAAAAAAAAACTTTAATGATGTTTTTTGCTTCTAGAGCCCCCAGTTACCATTGTAGGAAACTCATATGACAATGACTACCAGGAGATGGTAGCAGGTGATGACCTAATCCTGGCCTGCGAGGTGTCTCGTGCCAACGCGCCCGTTAACTGGTACTGCAACGACAAACTGCTCGCCAACGATTCCCGCACCTCCATCGAGAGCTACGGGACCCTGAGGAAACTCATCATCTCAAGCACAGAGCCATCCGATTCTGGGAAGTACGTGTGCGACGCCGTGGGTGACAAGATGGTCAGCATCGTCAGGATTCAAGGTAAACCCAGAGCGTCAGCATCTAGAGACTCCAGTAAAGGAGAAAAACCAAAACGATTCATGAGATATCTGTTTTCTTTTCCTCTGAAGAGCCTCCAGTAACTTTTGTGAACAAGGAGGATGACATTGTTGTCACGGGTTACGAAGCAGAAAGTGTGACCTTCACAAGCTACGTGTCCAAGGAAAGCGCTGTGGTGCGATGGCTGAAGGACTGGACGCTGGTCGAGGGCGAGCGTTTCCGAGCGCTCATGGAGGGCCATAAACGCACTCTTACAATCAAGCCTTTGAGACGCTCTGACGCTGGGGAATACACCTGCGACGTCAACACAGACCAGATCCATTTCAGTCTGCTGGTAAGAGGTAAGGTATGACTTTCTTCCATCTGTGGAGAACACCTTTGACCTCAAAAGAGTTTTTCAAAAACCCCACCTTTCGTGTCACAGAAATGAGAATTAAGTTCATAAAAGCCCTCCAAGATACCGTGGCTCACGCTGATGGGATGGTCACCCTGCGCTGTGAGGTGTGCAAGCCAAAAGCAGACGTCCAGTGGCTGAAGAACGGTGCAGAGGTGATCCCCAGCAGGAGGTTCTCCATTCGGGCAGATGGAGTTGAACGAAGCTTGACCATCCACCGTTTGACCCGAGAGGATGCTGGGGAGTACACCTGTGAGTCCAGAGACGACCGGACCACCGCAACGCTGAGAGTGGAGAGTGAGTATCCTCAAAGAAAGAGTTTCTGCCTTTTCTTGCAAAAACTAGCAGTTCCACCAACCGTCCGATGTCCCTTCAGTGCCTCGAGTGGTTGAGTTCCTCACCGACCTTCACAACACGACTGTGCTGGAAGGAGAAGACGCCACCTTCAAGTGTGTGGTCTCTCCTGAGGACGTCCAGCTGATCTGGCTGATGGACAACGAGCCCATCACTATGGACAACCGTTTCCAGGCAACCCAGAATGGCTTGTGCCACACCTTAGTGATCAAAAAGTGCCAGATATTAGACTCTTCGAAGATTACAGCAGAAGCTGAAGGAAAGCTGAGCAAAGCCAGTCTCAAAGTTCAAGGTAAGACCTTCATCATGTCTCACTAATACGACTTCTGGAACGACGCAGTAATTTTCTCCTCCGGCTCTTCTCGTCGTCTTCAGAGGCTCAGGTCATGTTTACCAAGAAAATGGACGCCGTTATCGGGGAAGAGTTTGGTGATGCCACCTTGGAGACGGAGATTAGCCGAGAGACCGGTGAGGTCCAGTGGATGAGGCAAGGGGTGGTCATCCAGTCCGATTCCCGACACACGGTGGCCCAGGATGGCTGCAAACGCAGCCTGACCATCCACAACCTGACTCTGTCGGACCGGGGAACCTACCGCTGCGAGACTCTTCACGACCGGACCCAGGTCAAACTCAATGTGGAACGTAAGTCTTCTGCTATAAGTAATTTATGAAACATTTCAAGGGATATTTGGCCAAATATCATTAAAATTACGACAAAACTGAATCTACACAGATGTTAAGGTTACAACATCTGTGTTAAATCTATAAAATGACCAAGTTTATTAATAGTAAGAGATGAAAGTTGGAGAAAGTGAAACTCTAAAGGTCATGTGTTTGTTATTTTTTGTTTTCTGGTTCTGATCATTTGGATTCTGGTGTACTGCATTTCTTTGTACTGGAATCCCATCCGTGACAGAGTGAAGGGCAGGACATACTCCAGATGTTTTTCACAGTATGTCACGGTGCAAAAAGGTACTAAGAATAGCTTGGTTAGACCTTTAGGTGTGAAAAGGTTTTTGAAACACAGCCTTACTGTTATACAATCGTGCGCTGAGTGACAATAGACCGCTTGTGTAGGTGTTTGTTTTTGTAATGGCAACAGTTTCTATATTTGAATCAACTTTTGTTCACCTTGAAACAGAAAGTACTTTAATGGTCGAGTTAATATCTGAGTATTGTGTTAAGAGACTTGTCTGTACAGTTAAATGTAGATTAAATTTTTAAAAAGTTTTCCACACAACCCGTTCAATAACATCTCCCACTTCATTTTCTCTGTCCAGCCAGAAAAATCTCCATCCGCAGAGGCCTCACTGACCAAGAAACCTTTGAGCGGGAGACTGCCTCCTTCGAGGTGGAGCTCTCCCACGCAGACGTCGAAGGTGTTTGGCAGAAAGACGGCATCCGGGTGAAACCGAACAACCAGTGGCGTGTGAGCACCAATGGGCTGGTCCACGGCCTGACCCTGTCCAACCTGACCATCGAGGACACAGGTACCATCGTCTTCTCAGCTGAAGGAGTGCGCACCACGGCGAGGCTCACAGTCAAAGGTGAACATCTACCTGTCGTTGTGAAGAACACTTCTCAAATTTAAAAAAAAATAATAATAATTCTGTTAAAGTTTTAAGCCAAATGTTCCATCATGGCTGACTGATGCTTTGGATTACCTGAAATGATAGAGACACCTGTGTCCATCTTAAAACCGCTGGCTGATGTCCGTGTGGAGGAGGAATTTCCCGCCACTCTGGAATGTGAATTCTCCAGACAAAATGTCGAAGTCAAATGGTTTAAGGTAAAATAATCCATGACCTGTTTTCTCCACTCCTTGATGATGTTTTGGCTTATCACTTGAAATAAAGTGGCATCTTCAAAGATCTCTGTCCTTTTCTTTTCTCTGTGAATAAGAATGGGACTGAGCTGAAGCCAGGGAAGAACTACCGGATCTACTCCATGGGTCGGAAGAGGTTCTGCCAGATCCTGCAATGCTCCCGGGCTGACTCTGGCTCTTATACATGTGACACAGGGGAAATCAATACTTCCTGCTCTCTGGACGTTTACGGTAACTGTCTGATCAAAAGTCATAGGTGAACATATTTGCCAAATAAAATTTCAATTTCATTTTGAGAAACACGCAACACTGAAAGTTGTGCAATGACTCCATCTAGTGGTCAAAATGAATTTTTCAACAACTCCTCTGACAGGAAATGTCTTTACTTATCTCACAGAACATGAGTTGGAGATAGTTCAGGATCTTGAGGATCTTTACATTCAGGAAGACCAGAACGCCGTCTTCATGTGTGAGGTTTCTCTGGAGGACGTGAACGGGGAGTGGTACAAGAACGGCCACAGGATTCGGCCCACAAGCACCACAAAAACGCGAACTGAAGGTAAGATCGTTGAATAAGAAAGAAAGGCAAAGCCTCAAAAACTCATCTAGTTAAGGAATCAAGAGATCCTCAAAGTATCTGGAGCTCTGCATGATTCAGCTTTTCCTTTTTTCATCCGTGTGCGTTAAATTTTGCCTTACAGGGACCAAACACTTTCTGCTCATGTGCAACGTTAAAGCTGAAGATGCTGGAGAAATCCGTTTTGTAGCCAGGGATGTGGAGTCAACAGCCTACCTGGAGGTGGAAGGTGCGTCCATTTTCTTTTTTTTTACATTTATCTTTCTTACGTAAGCAGCTTCAGGTGTTCCATTTCAAATCTTATGGAAATAATCTTGAAACTTCAGAACTTCCGGTTTCCATCGTAAAACCCCTGCGAGACCGAACTGCCCTGGAGAAGCACCGCGTAATCCTTGAGTGCACGGTGTCCTCGCCTCGCTGCAGTGCAACCTGGTACAAAGGCAGACAGGAGCTGGTTTCTTCGGATCGCGTGGAGATCCAGGCTGACGACTGCTGCCATAAACTAGTGATCCACAAGGTGTCTGTGGAGGATGAGGGGACCTACAGCATTGAGGTCGGGGAGCACACATCCAAAGCCAAACTGATGGTTGAAGGTAAGCTAAAGTTTTTTTAAATGCAAAAGTTGTGATGGAAAGGATCATAAAAAGGCATTTCTGCACTGCAGCCCAGGCCCTTGTGATGGTGAAGGAGCTACAGGATGTGGAGGTGACAGAGTCAGAGACGGCGTCTTTCCAGTGTGAGGTGTCCGTCGCCATAAACAAGCCTCCAGTTTGGACTCTGAACGGAGTGGCCCTCCAACAGGGTCCTTCTATCCGCCTGGAAGACCACGGGACGGTCCACAAACTTGTGCTGAGGGACACCAGCGCAGACATGAGCGGGACAGTTAAGTTCACCATGGGCAAGGCGAAGAGCAGCGCCACGCTCAGCGTGATCGAAAAGTAGAAGGAAGAGAAAGTCCCTCTGAAGGGGAAAGATGATTCTGCAAACCCCGTCTAAAATTTCTTCTTTGTTTCTTTCAAATAAAGGTTTTAGAGAAGTCAGGCAAACTGGGGATTTCAGTCAAGACATGCATTTTTTTTAACATTGTAGATATTATTTACTATAACCTGATCAAGATTTTTAGTCGACTTTACAGTACATTCTTGTATTTTGATGAAAAAGATACCAAAATAATAAAAAAAATAATAATAAAGGTCCCCATGTGGTTGTTAAAATACTTAAAGTGTCTGTAATTTCAAATGTTCATATCTGGGCCAAAGTCAGACATTTTTCCTGACACCAGCAATCAAGAAGAGGTAAGGTCAAACAACTATTTTAAATTAAAAAAGAAAAAAAAAAAACAATTTAATCATCTAAAATAAAAATATGCAGCTTTTCTCATTCTAATGTGAAAATTTGGGATTTTTTTAAAGTGCATCAGCGAACTAATATTTATTGAATTTGAGGGACACAACATATTAAATTTTGATTTTTAACAAGTTTCATTTCTTTTTCATACAATCTTGTAGGACCAAACTTTAACTCTGACTGCACTACACATTCATACTGACATTATTTTGATAATTTATACAATTTTAAATGTCAAATGTATTTAATGTCAGCTTCGCTGTTCCCAGTTTTCTCCAGCACATCCTACAGACTCTCAACGCCAATAAAATATTTCACAATTTCAGCCAAATGATTTGTACTGTCATCTTGAAATAAGTCTGCACAACCAAGGATTTAAAACAAAATAGTTAATGATATTAGCTTGTCACCTGATCTCATGTTTTACAAGCAAACTGCTGCAATGTAAGAAGTATATTTAAGAGCCTATTTACCCTCTGGGGATAATTTAAGAGTATATTTACCCTCTGAGATATATTTAAGAGTATGTTTTACCCTCTGGGTTATATTTACCCTTTTAGAGTATATTTAGGAGGATATTTACCTTTACATCATTGCTCCAGAAGTCAGTCATTAAGCTCCTAAACAAATTAGTTTTCTTTCCAATTACCATAAATGGTGTTTTTTTTCTTTTCTTTTTAAAGCTATACACTTGTTTAATCAAAGTATATTGGTTCCTCTTCACACAGTGGAAATTATCTTTATTTCTAACCATTAAACATTCCTGTGATTTTGATTGATTTTCTTCAATTATAGTCTACTAATTGGTTAAATGAGTTCAACTTAAGTATTTCCAGGTTTTAATAATTCAAGGAGCAACAATTAATCATAAGTTTCTCACTGCATCTATAAGAAGTTAAATAACTTGTTACCAGTTGAAATATTCGCTATTTTAGTACAAATTCGATGTTTTAAGCTCCAATTAATTTAAGTGGTGATATTTTTATTTTCTTAGGTAGGAAGTATGAAAATAAACATGCCTTCTTAAAATGTTTAAGAAATTGACTGTCATTTTAATTAATATTATTCATATTTAAACGGTGCCATCACATTTTATCATACTTTTAATTACCTAATTGCGCAGTTTGTTGTTTATCGTTAATTAGCATCTAATTGGCTAACAGAGCTAACGCTTCATAAGAGACAAGGAAAAAAACAAACGAACAAAAAAACGATATAAAAATACTCACCACTCTCCTGGAAGCACTTTATCAATACTGCAAAAATTTACTAAAGTATAAAAATGAATATATGTAATGTTCTAGAAATAACAAAACAAACAAGAGGAAAAAAAAAACTTTTTCCACTTTGCTACGGTGGCCCTGAAAGGCCAAAATTACTTTCTTTTTATTTTTTGGAATTTATTTTTTAATTTTAAACCTTTTTGACTTACATGCAACTATTTAGCTACAGTAAAATAAATTAAAACAAAAATAAAAACTAAAAGAAACGTGGTGAGTTGACTCACTGTCATTTAATTTACACTTAAATGCATATTACACTAGTACACCATTTTTCTTTTTTTTTAAAACAATTTTGGATCAATTTTATTGAGTCTACTGGTGCATTATCATCAGTTATTTTTCTGTTTTCCTTTTTTTTGTTAACAAACACCTTTTCAAAAGATGTGCACACACACACATTAACTTGTGGTTCCTCTTTCCCTGTTGAAGAATAAATGCCTAACAAAACAGCAGTTGGACCATCTTTCATTTAGCATTTATGGAAAGAAAAAAAAGGCATTATTACATACAGTTCATACATTATTTGGTATGATAAAACAACAGAAGTCAAAAAAAAATTAGGTTACATCTATTGAATCATGAGTACAGTAACATGAATATTCCATATATTAATGAAATTTGTTTGCTTTATTACTGTGCAAAACAACATGTACATAACTACTGAATGTGTAAGAAGTACAGTATCAGCAAATGGGCCCCCACAGTGACACAATACTCATAAATGTAATCAGATGGCGAAATGACTGACGTTCCTATAAATACTCTTGGAAAATAAAGTCAAAACAGCATCAGCACTGAACCTAATTGAGACATGATAATGGCTTACATGAAATACATATTTTCAAAAAGTTACCCTGCTATGTGCCTACAACAGTAATATACCATGTTTTTAGTCATCTGCTGGCGTTTCTGATCCATATTCTACTTATTAAACTATGAGGTATCCAACCTGGACTGTGTTGCAGGTTGGAAAACATAATATAAATATTGTATCAGACTCCTGGGCAAAACGTAGAAATATGATCAGTAATTATTTTGAGGGGAAAAAAAAAAAAAAAAAAAAAAAAGATAGTTCGATTGACAAGAATTTGTTTAGCATACAAAAATAATACAATAGCTCTTAATGTGGTGGATTTAATTGTCATCCCTGCTCCATCACGAGCCTGCGGCCCAGGCTCTTCGTCAAACCCACCGTTTTCATTCATCAGTGTCAACACGGGGCATTGTCAACGCAAACGAGGAAGATAACACAAGGCTATCGAGCACCCACGGTGCTTTTTATCCGACCGGATCAAAGCTGTGAAGAAGCAAAAAGAGAGGGGGAAAAAAAACTGCTTCTTTCATTTCTGGCTACATTGAACAAACAAGCCTCAAAGTGTCCTGCTCCATTTTTACTCATTGGCTTGTTGTGGTTTGAAATAGTTAAAATATTATGCAAAAATAACATTTACTGATTTTCTTTTACGTCTATTAAATGCTACTGTAGCTGCACTATAATATGGAATTAACATTGTGTTGTTAATGTCCAACCAAACCAGCCATGTAACAAAAAAAAAAAAAAAAAGATTCAGGAGGATAGAGATGAACTCCGTAGTCGCATCCAATACCTTTTTATTGGTAGTGTTGAAGAGTTTCAGGGTGGGTTTATCCCTTAAATCTGAATTTATTTTTATTTGTTTTTGCTTTTAAAGATATACTGTTGTCGCAAAACTGTTTCCAGCCCATGAGTACCGCTTCGGGAAGAAAGTTATGACAACCGGGAGCTTTTCTTTTTCTTTTTTGCACCAAAAAACTTTTTTATTTAAACAGTCTGTGAAAGGCAGTGAAAAGTTCAACGTTTGTGCGCAGCTTTAAAGCAAGGAACAAATGAGACACTTCTTTTAAAAGCAACATTGAGAGTGACTGATTTCTTTCTCTCTTTTTTTTTTTTTTTTTGCTTGTTTGTTTGTTTTGGAAGTCGGTCCTGGTCCTCTCAATCCTGGAGTCACCTGACTGGCGTCTGCTGACAAACGGTTGCATGTTTGCTGCATTTTGGATGCATAAGTCTTGAAAAACCCAAATCCAACAAGCATCCACGGCTGCTCTTAGTATCAGGTGTCAGGGACGATGCTGCAGTCAGGAGCCTGGCTTCGCAGTTGTGGCTCACCGATTTTTGGTGCAAATCAACTGATCACTGATTTTTTTTTTTTAACAAATAAAATTTGACAGATTTTTTTTCCATTTATTTCAATTTTTCCACCCAAAATTTGCAAATAAAGATCCTCATTTCTGATGCAATGCTACTTTGTGCACAATTGGTGCTTAAATCAAATTACACCTTGCAGTGAAAGGGGTACTTGCACCCTAGACTCCAGATCAAACCTCTAAAGTGCCATCCAATTTTTTTTTTTTTAACTGATTTCAAAAACTCCTGATTATATACTCACAATGCAGCCTAAGCTGACTTTAAAAGAAAAAAAAAACTCTTATTTTAAAGACTCTGATTTATCCATAACACTGTCGTCATTATTCAAAAATACCTGATCACATGGCTCTAAAAACTCTAAAATCTCGTGCTTTTGACAAATAGTGTGATTCTTAGAAAAATTAGGGTGCGCTGTCATGATAATGCAATTCCAAAATGTTTAAAAAGACATTTACAACCTACAGTACGTATACACCATCTGCCCTTTCAATGACTGATCAAGTGCATTTGCACGTAAACCTTTCCAACTTCACTCCTGCTTGTACTCAGTTTGCTTTACCAGACCACTGGGGAGCCTGCGTCCAGTCTGGATTTGTGGCTACAGAACTCTGCTGCAAGTTCAGCGACACCGCAGCAACGTCAATAAACATTCATTCATCCTTGCATCCGTTCACTCACGTCAGCTGGTTCGGGTGAGGGAAGTTCTCCGACCAGGAGGTGGCGGCGTCAATGCCGTCAAAGTCGCTGAAGACACCCGGAGTCGGGTTTCCATACCGGTGAGGGTGAGAGGGCTCTGTCCAGCCGTGGAGCAGCCTGTGTTCTGGTGGGCAGTGATAGACGGAGCTGGAGCCTCGCTGGTGTGTGTGCATTTCCTGTATTTTTTTTTATTGTACGCCTTTTTTTTTTGTTTTTTTTGTTTTTTTTTTTTGTTCCGAGAGCTGAGATCGAGAACCGAGCGCCATTAGCTTGCAGTCCCTTGGTGCTTGAGGACCTTGTAGACGTTATCTACTTTGCTCAGCTGCTCAAAGAACGGGAGGAGGTCCAGCAGCTCGGTGTCGGACATGTCATCGAACCACGAGACCACCGGCACCTTGATGAAAACACAAATCATCACAGCATTTCCGTTTTTACAATATCTGCAACAACTACGATGTAAAATTACAGCTATTATCTCTCTGATAACTATAAACGAACTCATCTGAGAAAACAAAACACAGAAGTTTCTGTTTCTGTGATTAAAAAGGAGCCACAATAATAAATGAATAAAAATAATCTGACATTAATGCTATAAGCTCTTAAAGACAGGTGAAGAGTCATCAGGGTCATTACGACGTCTCGTGAACTCACCGCATTATCAGGGTGGAAGACGTAGGAGGCAGGAGAGTTGTCCACAATGACGACTTTGTTGAGGTTGCGGCCCAGCAGACTCAGGTCCTTGACGTAATTTCCTCGGTGGAAGACGCACGACTCCCTGAAGAGGCGGCTGCGGAAAGCACCCCACTTGTCCAGAAGGTCAGAGACTGGGTCCGCGTACTGAACCAAAGATGAAGGAAATTAGGTAGATGGTACACATGTATATACTAATCAAGCATATACTACAAGCTTTAAAATAGCTACCATATTTGTTGCTATAGTCTACTTTCCAAGTTTTTCTCTACTCTGATTTTATTACTAGCCACCATCAAAGCCAAAAAAGTGCAAAATGTGAAAAAAGATGGAAAAAGAAACGACTTACTGAGTCAATTAAAATATCAAATGCTGAATAAGATAAATGTAATAATTTTCTTTTAACTCATTATGATCTGATGCAACACTGATGCACACTGGTTAGTAATACAGTAAAATAAAAGTAAAAGCATCTAGTTTCTAAAGGGGAAATTAAAGGTTTTAGTCATCCAGAAAACCAGAGTCTGGATGATTTAAATAGTCACTTTAAAATAGATGGTGTCAACATATCGGAAAGTTTTCACATGGTCATGAATAACCGACAAAAATCGTTAATAAAATAGTAGACAATGAATTTAATTGTCGGCAAAAAGAAATTTAACAGAGTGACGCATCACTTTTCTTCCTATCTCTGCTGATAATTGATTATGCGCAATAGAGCAGACGCCATTATCACCACGCGTGTTTTTCAACAGAGTGAGACATCTTCCTCGCTTCCTATCTCTGCTCAAAGTTGCACATGCGCAATGAGTACAGCGCCAAGTAGACGATGACAGCGGTCGATGAAATATCACCGCGACTGAAGAGGCCAAAACTTCATTAAAAGATGTATTTTTGAATCAAGCCTTCATCTTTTTTGTGTTTTAATTTTAATAAGCACAATTTAAACAATCTCATGCAAAATTTAAAAGATCAGAGCCATTTAATAATTCTGATTCATAATCTGATTAGTGGATTCATTTTTTTAAGATCACTAATCATTAGTTGAAGCCCTGGATGCATCTTTTCTTTTAACTCTTTTGAAAGTAAAATGTTTCTGTTCAGTTAATAAAAAATTTTTTGCTGATACCCAATGTAAAAAAAAAAACAAACAAAAAAAAAAGAGTCCTTGGGTTCTCCAGAGTTAAGCGAGTTTTGACTCAAAAAGCATTTGGATCACAAAGCAACTCCACTGAGTTGTTTTTAACCTTTACATGTTTTTATGAAGAATCTAATGATATGGACCGCCACTGTTGTTACCTTGGCTAAGCTGGCAGTGAAGAGGACGCACTCAAACAGCTCGCCCATCCTCTTCAGGAACTCGTCGACGTGCGGCCGCTTCAGGACATACACCTGGAACATACGTGCACCTCATATTTCTGAATACGACGTGTTTCTACAGATCACAGGCGCCTGAGGAAATTAAATATTTTCTTGTCTGGTAAATCTAACACATTCAAAAGATATCTGAGTAAACTGTGATTTGAAAAAAAAAAAAAAGCTGCAGAGGAAGAAGCCAAATTTTTTACAAAAATATGCACATAAGATTACAGACAGAAGAGCGCTGGGCTTGCTGAGGTGCCGTCTCTTCTTCTAGATGCCGTGTTGGCGTTTGAGGGCAGCGTTCCTGAACCAAGTCATCCGGAACAGGCTGTGCTTGTCTGAACAAACCTATCCTGGATTACTTGAATCAGGCCCCGGCCCCGCGATGCATCGCCACACTGCGAGCGGGCGTCCTGAAGTCCACGTCGCTGGAAGAGTAAAAGGGGTGGGAGTGTGACGCTGGCGTTACCTGGTGTACTATTCCATCGATTTCCACGGGAATGATGAAATCTGCGTTGTTCACGGGCTGAGGAAACGACAGGGAGCAGACTGTAAACAGCAAGACGTGGACGTTTCCACATGCAGAAACATTTAGCAGACCAAAATATTCAGACAGTCGCCCCCGAGTGTGTGCACACGCAGACCGTGAGTGTTTATTTCGGTTTAAGAAACAGCTAGGCTGGGTTTGGCATTTGCCAGCGACGACAAAAATGTCCCCGTCAGAGCCAACAACAACCAGATTGGGAGGAAACTCGCAGCTCTCAGGAGCGTTTCTTTCTCTTAAACATAACTTTCTAATGATGTAACATGTGATCACAGGGGACAAATATGTGCCTCTGAGCATTTCTGAGCTCCGGCCTGTAATCCACGCATCACTTCCTCACCTTGAAAGAGCTGTGAACCAACGTCTCGTCCAGGTCTATAACCACACAGATCTTTCCGGCATCTTTCGACTTCACCGGAGGGAGCAGCGGCTTCACCAGGATCTGAAAAGGCGTGCAAAAGATGTTTATTTAAAAGGACAATTAAAGCCAGTTTTAAAACAAAAACAGCGAGTGAAGGACAATCGAACCCTGGAGAAAGTTCCATTTTCTTCTATTAAGAGAGGGGCGTTGTTGTTGACAGGTGGGGATTCAGGCTGGTCCCGACAGAAGCAGCAGAACAGGCTGGAGAAGAAGCCTCCATTGCGGGGTTTCTTGGAGGTCAGAGAGGGAGAAGAACCTGCAGAAGAACAAACAACGTTTCAGGATCTTCCTGGAAATCAACATAAATCCACAACAGAGTTGGATTCAAGGCAACAAAAAATGTGACGTGGGACTTAAGAAAAAAAAAAAAAAAAAAGCTGTTTTCAGGCATGGAGCTTTCATATTTTTAACCAAAATGATAACCATCTTGCAAGTGACTGCATAAAAAAAACCAGCAAAACAGATCAACCGGCGGCTCAGTCTCAAACCAGCGCTACTGACAACACACGTGCATGCCCAGAGCTCTTGCATAACCGCCCCGAGGAGCACTTTAACACTTCGTGTGCTGCACAGCGGCACATCAGGAGTTCATTAAGTAAAGCAGCGAGTCAATGGGAGCAGGATCGATCGATCAATCAGATGTTTTTTTTCTGAAACGGCCAAAATCAGCAAGCACACGTTTCGGTCAGAACTGGAGTTCGTGCCGAGCGTTAACACTATCACACTGACGGCATTCAAAACACTGGACTTGTTGGCTTTGCATGGCAAATGGATCCTCAGTAAAGCTGCAGTTTAGCTGCTCCAACATGCGATTAAAGTCGCAGTTTATCGCACGACACATCGACACTGAACCTGACGCTGCAGGGGTGACACAGAGAGAGAAAAACATGTTGAAATTCAAAGCAGAACGCTTTTTTTTTCTTTTTTTTTTTGTCCCCGGCCACAATATGTGCATGATTTAGCAGAATAAAAGCCTCAACAGATCCCCGCCGAAGTGATGATTAACCAGACAAACTTGGCAAACGGTGAATGCGGGTTTATTCTTACAGCTTTATCATCATCAGTCACTATGTGACAGGAGCAGAGCGGTGCACCTGTGCAGAGGCAGGTATTCACAGATCGGCTTGTATAAACACACTCAACTCCAAGCTAAATCCAGAAAAAGACAGGGAGTTTTCTGAAAGGGACGTGTTTGATAGTGTGTGACGTTATCCTCTTTTTAAAGCAGCACAAAGGATTTCTGTTCGGTGCTACGACAGCCCGTCACTCGTCCATTTTCAATAGGAGACAGATTTGGACTACGGCCAAGCGAGGACAGCTCAGACAGGGACACGGGAAGCCACGGACACGCGTGGATTTTCGCGTCATCAGAGGTGCAGACTTAACCACGTCCAGGAGACGTTACCCCTCGCTTTCGTTCACACACCCATGACCTAAAGAGTCTGGCCGAAGGAGAAAGTAGGGCAAGAGCGACTGAGTCGATGGTTCATGTGCTCAGCGGCGCCTGTCAGAGTACTGGGTCCAGTCCCCGCCAAAACGTGGACTCAGCTGACCTCAGAACACGCCGTCCTTCTGTCCATCTGGGATGAGGGGACTCATCGGCATCTCGGAGCAGAGTTAATGTACAGTTTGGTCTTCATGCAACACAGCTGATCGTGTTCGGTGACGATGGTTTACCGAGGTGGTTCTGTCCACTACCATGAAGGTTCCTCATCAAGTTCAGTCTGAGAGCTTGAAGGCGTCCTGATGGTGGTTTCACTAAGATCTCGCCAAATCGTTTCACAATTATTTAGGGCAGATGTTGAAAGACTCAAGTTCTTTACAATTCGGAGTCCAGACATCATTTTTGGACCTCTGAGTTTGGGAGATTGTGAAGAGAAATGTTCCGTTGACACAAAAGTTTAACCGTCTACTCGCACATACGCGATTGTTCGTTTTTTTACAGTCGCTTCTGATTTTTAACTTTCAATGTCGAGCAATCAACTCGCAGCGGCGCAGCTAGTTCTGGCCAATGAAATCGTCCATCTGGACGGTTTTAAGGTACGAAGCTCATCAGTGGAGTGAAATTCGATTGTTATGACTAAGGAGATCTACCCGTCAAACGATGCTGATGTGAACGAAAAGCTTTTCATCGATTTTAAAATCGATGAAAACACTCTCACCAACTAATCTGCTGACTCGTCAATCTTCCACAAACTTTTACTTACATACATCATAAACGTTTATGTCTTATTTGCCTCCCTTAAACCTGTTATATAGTGTGTTTTTTAAATTAAAAAAAATCTCTATTTACATTTTCTAAATATAACAAAATGTCTTTAGTGAAGTTTTGAAAAATCATGTTTTTTTTTCTATGAAGCATTTTTACTTTTTTTTTTTACTTTTACAAAAAACAAAATCTGCTTAAATCGGCTATATAAAGTGTGAGTCTTACGAAATAAATAACCAGAAGTCAGTTGTTAGTTTTGAAATAATCATAATTAAGTGGTTTTTTAAAAATGCGGCTATTTTAGCTGATGTGGATCATCTCCTATTTTTAGCTCCTCAAGTATTTTTTATTAAATCTTCTAGTTGATAGCAAAATGGAGATTAAGCGATTTATGATATGTTTGAGCTGTTGGGTTTGGAATCGATGGTTCTTGGCCAAAATGGTGGTTTATTACCTCTACCTCACTTCTGCTTCATCTCATTTTCTTCTGAAACTGCCGGGCCAGTTCTGGTAAGCCTCTTTCACAATAACTGTGTTTTTTTGTTTTTTGTTTTTTTAAATCAGCCCTGTTCTGCATGAAGTCAGATTCAAAGTGTCTGCAACCCTCCACTGAAACGTTTCCCACTCATGGCGACTCTTTAATTTGTTCTCTCCTGCTAATTTTGTGTGTTTCAGCTGAAGCAGCAAAAGTTTTTCTCTCATTTATCAGCAGAAATTTGTGGCTTCGTGAAAAGTTTTTACACTTGATCTGGCGATAACGGGAAAACGAGTACAACCCCAAATCAGAAAACATTATCACAAGATGGAGAATGTAAATAAATTAAAGAAAAAAAACCCCTGAAAAATATGGGAGTAGTTCAGGATTAACAACGATGAAAAATATATTTAAAAAAAAAAGAATAAAGCATCTCAACAGGTCATTACAAAGATGATCTGGGACAAATCCTGCATCCTTGAAATCCCAAATCTCTGAAAACAGGCCGAGGTTCTCCACTTTATGAACTAATCACTCGTTTAAAAGAAAAAAAACATTAAAGTTTAACAGTTCAGGAATTTGCTGCTGTCCAGCTTTTTTCTGATTTGCAAGTGCAGTCAGGTCTACAACCAAAACTCCACCCATCTCGCGTCTTCCCTGGAAGAGCTGGAAGACGTGGTTTCTCCAGCATTTCCAAGCAAATTTATTGTTTCTTTAAGCGATTATGAAGGTGTCTGAAACAACCATCCACCCTGCGGAGGAAACTCATTTCTACTCTGCATCATGAGAGTTACTAACACGAGTAAAAACCAACTGTCGTGATAGTAAATGTTCTGTCATCTGCAGAATTTGTGCATGGTTTGTTTTCTTTTATTTGCTCTTTTAAAGTGAACAAAGGAACATTTGCAACTTTAAGCTCAGAGGGTCCCCTTATGGGTCTTTTATGACACTAACCTGAATTTATTTTTGTTTGGTCTCTTGCATGGACCCCGTCTCCTGTCGTTACTTTCTCGAGTCTCGAAGTCACTCAAATATGGGTAATTTTTCACGAGTTATTCACAAAACATTAAAAAAAAAACAAAAAAAAAACAAAACAGTGGTGATGTTTTCATTGTGTCCCGCGAGACCTCACTTCAAAACAGAGAAGAAGAAGATCAGAACTTCGGAGAAGATGGATGCTGTTTTCTTTCTGGTCATGTGACCGGCTACATCACATCCAGCGATGCCGGAGACGCATCAGTCCACTTTTGTGCTAAACTGGACACATGTGAAAAACCGCCTGATGAAAGCGAGAGGTTATTGCAGCGTTTGAAACTTTTTTTTTTTTTTTTAACTTTAGATTATTCCAATGTAGGTTTTTCTTTTCAATTTTTAGGTTTTACGCAATCCTGGAAGTAATGTTAACGTGAGTATAACTTATGATGATGCAACATTCATCTGTACAAACCGAGACTGCCTTTAAACTCGTTAGCAGGTTTGCTCAACTCTCGCCATTTCCACGTTTTGCCAATCAGTCACTCGCTCGTGCTCTGCAGACGTCAGCATTTATTAAGGCGGGCTTTTTTAGGCTCGCCATCGTTGTGCAGCAGTCCACATTATGTGATTTTTTTTTTCTTTTTTTCCCCCTATGTGGCAACTGTCGGATAACTCTGGAGCATACATCTCCATCATCTCATTTGTTTCCTGCTTTTGAGCTGCTTTGTTCAGGATCGTCTTCCTGCATCTCTCAAACGCCACCTTCACCTTCACATCATGCTGAAGCCAGAAAAAACTTCAGGATGACTTTAAAAAGGTATGGAGTTTCCTTTTCAGTTCAGAAAAGGAAATATTCTGGAGTCACAAAAGTAAATCTTCCAACACCTCGCTTCTTTGTTTCTGTGTTTTTTATGCTCCATCCAGCCCGTCTCTTTCTGTCCGGACGTGACCGCGTTACCAAACACTCGGACCTCTGTTGTCCATCTCTCACGCCTCTTTCATTCCCTCCTCCTCCTCCTCCATTTGTGGATTCAAACCCCGTGTGACCCTCCGCTGGCCTCTGCAGCACAGGCCAAAACAGGAAGAGGAAACAGACGGGTATCAGTGGAGGAAGCTGCTTGCCAAAATGTTTTAGAGGAGTTAGTGTAATTTGTGATACTATTATCCATGCGGCTTCTTCCTCATGAGTTTTTCATGTAGGAAATGCTTATTCATTCATTTGAGCATTTTCATCTTCTATAGTTGTCCAAAGTGCATTCAAAACAGGCGTTTTATCCTAATTCCCTTGTAGTTTTGAATTGTGAGCCGTTCTTATCTCAAATAAGCGTGACTAATCTTAATTTGATCCAGATAACGCAGGGTAATTTTATGAAAACCAACAAAACTCAGGAGCTGTAGCAACACTCCCGTTTCCTTTTTTCACTCCTTCACATCCTCGCAATTTCCATTGTTTACTCTCATGCCCTTATTTGGTCTCCAGACTCTGGATATACGTAATAAAGAGTCCTTTATCACATGCTAGCGGGGTGCTGACTGCAAAACACAGAGCATGCATTACTTTACAAAAAAACAAAACAAAAAAAAAACAAGGAGTATGAAGATAAAGACTGAGCTCAGATGAAGTATTCAGTGAAGGCCTGGAGCTACAGAAATATTTAAACCCGATCCATCAGGAAGAAGTTGCCTTGTAAAGATTTTAGGTAATAGAAGTTTAAATAATAGCTGCTTCTAAAAGTATGAAGTCTTAAAAGTAGGGGGAAAAAAAACACTATTTTATGTAAGCACCATTTGCTTTCAAAACAGCACAAATACAGCGTCTTTTAAAGGATTAGGAGGAAGGAAGTTGTTCTGCATCTCTATGACTTTCCAGTTCTGCTGTGGCTCTTCGAGCCGTGACGGAGGATGTTCACTGTGTCTATTAGGGATAAAAGTGTCTTATTCATGGATATTTTGAACTAATAAATTGATCAGTGGTGAAATAGACAAATTTGATACAGATCAAGATTGCTTTGAAAGTGTAAATCTCCTGCCGTAGTCCCATCAGTTCAATCTTTTATTTTGAAAATCTCCACATTCTCTCAACCTGACTTCCTGCTTTGCTCATCTGGTCTGTGCAATTTGACACCACTTCTGTCAAAAATAAACTGGGTTCGTATTTTTAGCGGGGCAGAGTGGATATGGATCTGAAGCGCACAGCAGCATGGACATGGTCATGGGTGGCTGTGGGTTTGTGACGCAGTTGGACCAGGTGGAGGCATGAAGGATTAGGGTTAGTTGAGGTAGTTCTCTGAGGCCTTGGCTGCTGATTTTCAGCAACCAAGATAAGTCCTTGATTTGACTTGGAGCTGATTGGATCAGCTGCTGGCGGGAGATGACATACAGTCGCCTTGACGATGAGTCTTCTCTTCTCATCCATAGCCACCATTAATGCAAAACATGTAAGCAAAACATGGATCAAATTATCTTGGCTCCTTCTGCAATTATCTCATCATTTGAATTTGCTTTTATTTTTCTCCTGTTTCTCAGTTTGATGCATTACGGCGTTAAGACACGTCTCCACTAGTGGGTAGATGTTTCAAACAGCCCAGCAAAAGTGGCTTCCAGGAACCTTTACAGGGCAAAAAACGTCCCTGCAGTAGGAGGAGTACTCAGGTTGGCCATCAAGAACCTGCTGTCGGGGGTCTCTGCTAACTGGAATTTCTAAATTGTGTTCACCTCTTTCACATGAACATAGATCATGTGACCACAACTCATTTGGACCAGAGACATTTTACCACAAGTACATTTGATGAAGTTGGAGATTACGAGAAAGATGGACCAGCGAGTCGGTTAAGGTCTTGTTGGGATATTACGTCAATGTAGAGGTCTGGTGGGAAATTATCTTTTCATTTCAATCACCATGACCGATGCATGGAAAAAAATAAACAGAAGTAGCATCCATTGTTTATGTGCCTCTTCTTTATTCACTTAGTGTATTCCTCTTTCTTTCTTCCATTATGCTGCCAGCTGTTTGCAAACAGCAAAAAAAAAAAAAAAAAAAAAGCACATTACCCCCACCTCATGGTTAACTGTGTTATTTCTTCAGTCAAAGGTTCTTGTGGCACAACAGTGTCATGAAGATACAAGGGCTGAAAGGACTGAGAAGACAGTCGACCCTGTTAGATGTTTCCATCTGGTGGGTTAACCCTGAACTCCTGCTGGTGGAAATGCACCTTCGGTTTGCTAGATCAGTGGATCCTACCGAGGCCAACATTATAATACGGTTGAACAGACCTAATTACAGTTATAGCGCCCAAGGTTTTACCCTTGACCCTATCTCATGAAAACTCAAATTATGTCTGTCAAAATCAAGGAAAACAGAAAAAATGGAGGGTACATCTTTACATCAACTTTTTTTTAACTCTATAATTAATGGTATAAGTTGGCATAAGTATTCAGGCCTATTGGCGACTGTGGTGACTGGCCTGCTGACAGTTACTCCTTTGTAGGACCAATGTCATATCTTCAGTGTGAAGACTTTGTGGAGGTATCTGGAAGGACCTTGAGGTCTCCTGGAGTTTCATAAAGACCCAGGCTGTGCTTTCAAGTGTCTCGTCATGAAAAGAGTGACTTTAGGCTAAGTCAGACGGCTCCCTTAGCAAAAGTGATAAAGATCTCAAAATGTTCATAAAACCTCTGAGCTGCGCCTTTGATGAAGGTTTGACACTTTAGTCACATTTCATGTGGCTGTGACAAAGTTCATGATCTTCCATCATTGTCAACACAGTATATTTATAACTAAAAATCTCATACAGTATAGAGTATAACAGAAAAACACTCAAGATTTTGTCAGTCAGATTTAAAGAAATACATTTCTCTGCATTTGTACAGGACAAAACTATAGGCTATTATGCAATTGGTTATAAGCAGACTAATTTACCACTCATCTATTCTAAAACCGTGAAAGGAAAATAAATAACATCATTCGTTGAGGTCTTGACGTAAATAAGAGGAAGTCAAATCAACACATCAATGCAATGGTTCCGAACACCATCTGCTCCTGCATATTTAATGTTTCCTGTAAAAACAAAAGCTAGCGAGGCCGCCTCTCCACTCCCCGAACAGCCCAGTCCGCTGGTAAAAACAACTGGACAAAACCCCCTGTGGTAGGAACTGATACCGCCCAACCCAAAAATGGACAAATGTGTGATACAAGCAGGGCTCGAACCTGGTTGGTACACATCCACTTTATTTAGTTACCATAAGCTGGGAATTTAGGACTAGACCTAATGTTACTTTTCTTCATCCATCCAGATATCCTCAGGTCAGATGAGACTAGAGCTCCTGGGGGTGCTGAACTCCAACCCCAAACTCCTCCAGGCCAACCCAAAATAGGTTGCAGTAGTCCCTTAGTACAATTAGCACCACAAAAAGGCATATTATATTGGTCTCGATTCACAGCTCAGAAGTCAAGTCAATCGATTTGGACCCAGCCCATATATGGTCATTCAAGGAACTGCAGTTTTTTTTCTTATTTCTGCATGAAACTCAACCCCAAAAACCAGATGTTGAGTGGTCAGCTCTCTTGGGCTGATGGGGAACCACCAACAATCCTTCACCTGTCATTTAAGATGCAAGAAATATCTCCATTAGATCTTAAATTAGCATATGTTGAGTGTAGCATTTATGAAGTAAACGTACTTTCTCACCAAAACTGGCTTAATCAGGACGTTCAAATCAAACCCACAATGGATACACAGCATTTAACACTTCCATGTGCAACAAAGTGAAAGACATCGTACCCATCTTCAGATCCTTTATGGCATCAAGCTACTTTGAGCAAAAGCAAACATCAAAGACAGCCTTAAATGTGCAAAGGCTTTCAAGACTTTAATTTAGATTTATACTGCTAAAATTCAACCAATAAAAAAAGCATCTAATTCTTATGAGAACAAATGAAAACATCAAGACATCTGGCCTCAAAGGCAGATCAAACAATCTTTTCATGTGTAGTACTGCTTAAGAGAAAAGACAAAAAAAAAAATGGCTTCAGGCAAAAAAAAAAAGAAAAAACCTGTTTCAGAGCTGCTGTTTCCTTAAAGCTACATATAATGCAAGAAAAAGGTTTGAATCAAAAGTAAACCTCGTGTCAGGGTTGCTTGTGAGGAAACAAAAACAAAGAAGAAGAAGAAAATGTGACTTCCAGTAACTTACAAGACTATTACGAAGCTCTTTCTGGAATAAAAAAAATTCACTGTTCCAACAACAAACAATTTTTGTTTCACTTTTTCATGGCATGACATCAGTCAGAAATATTTCCTGCCCACGTGCTCGTGCTTAGACGCTCTGCCTTAACAGAGGTTTTAAAATGCGGATAAAACGGTGTCGGTGTTTTCCGGCTAATCGAGGCCTCTTCTGCCCCCGTTCTTGATCATCTCCACCTCCCTGACAGCTGAGCTTTAGTCAGACAACAAACATTTTGTCTGATTGCCGTCACTGATATAATCGCAAACAGCTGAAAACCCTCCCAGAAAGCAAACGGAGCCACAGAGCTCTCATTTTCGCTTTATCTGCCCCAAACATCTTCAACTCAGGTTTTTAATTCGTCCACGGGCCCGACGCATGTCTGATACCGGTATTGACAGAGCTGTCGATGGGTTTAAATTTAGCCCGATCGATACAGAAATTCTGCTCCTTACACTGATTTGAGCGCATGTGAGGGAAAGGATCTGCAACAGCTGGGACAATAAAACTCTCCAATAAAAGCAGAGATAAATTTAAAAGAAAAAAATCCAACAGGCTCATTCAGAAGCATTCTGAGCTGTGTGAACTTCTCCAGTTAGATGACAAACCTTCATGAGGTCACATGATCTTTAAGAAGTGGCTACAAAGAGTTAACGGTCTCTTTTCAAAAAAACCATCCATTTAATTCACGATGTTTTTAACAGAAATCCAATCCAGTTAATAACCGCAGGTTTATTTTTCCTGTGTTTGGATGATGTTTCAGTGTTTAAAAGTTTAAAACCAGAACCAGCCCTCTCAACTTTTGGCCTTTGACCTGACGTTTAGAGACCAACATCTTATCAAAGGCAGTTAAATTCCACTGATGTTTCGTTTTTCTGACAATTGCACAATCCTGTATGCTGTGTTTTCTGGAGGACGGTCTGCAAGCCAGGATGTACATTTCTAGCGTTCGCTCATTGAAAAAGGAGCCATCTATGAGTCTTTGTGAGCAAAGCCCTGAACCCAAAGTTGAGGAACAAGGACCGTCTACATCTAGGTGACCTCTAAAGAAAAAATAATTCACTTAGAAGCTAACTTTCAGCCTAAATCTTACATTTAATGCTCTCATCAGCCATATAGAGGTATCAGCAAACTTAAGTATCATCAATGGGAGCTTTTATTATGGATAAAATTCCCATCAACTGTATGAAACATGAGTAAATATGTTCACCAGTATGCATATAAAATCGGCCAGTTTAAAAGACTCGAAAAAGACACGTCGCCAAGTCACTGCCAACAGCTAACGCAGGGTTCGAATGTGAGCCCCGTTCGAGCGCCAATGGCAGACTAAATTTCTGTTTGGCAAGTAAATCGCGGAGGTTACGTGCCACACTGGCAAGTAAACATTTTTACCAACGGTACATAAAACGGCGTCTTCGGACGCTTGTGTCAAGTGAAGCGATAGCCGCACTCGTACTCCTTTTCTGCTGGGTGTCATATGCACAAAAAGAATAGCCACTATCAGTTCCTCAACCGTAACCGTTATGCTACTGCACTTAGCGAAGGAACTACTGTTTGTATTAGCCATAAATAATATAAACGGTATATCCCGCTGTAAACGTCTGACGGTCGCTCTGCAGATATTTCGGAGGAGTTGGGAGAAAAATTAACTTTGATTGACATACGGCATTTCCATCAACTTCCAAAGCAACATGGCTGCATCCCGAAAGAAGACGGACCTTCAAAACCAATAGGTCACGTGACCTGATGCTCCGTCCATCGGTCTATGTCGCCACCTTGTGGTCAGCCGAGACAATTTATTATTTTGGTCAGTAAAAAATATATACTTGGTCAGTTTTTTTAAATCAATCAGTCCACTTGGCAAGTCAATGAAAAAGTTAATTTTGGACCCTAAGTCAACAAGTATTAAACAAACCAAATATCTGGAACCATCCGTAGATCCCTCATCAAATCACAACCGCTGAATGAGCGGCTCGGTCAACGTAAGGAAGGAAATCCCAGACAGGAAATAAACAAACCAGCAGTACTTAGTTTTTAAATTTTTAAACAACATATTTTTCTGTTACTCCTCTCCACCACAATCAATCATTTGCTTATTCATTCTTTTTCTCCATTTCTATTTCCTTTTTTTGTTCATGTTCTGAACAAAAATCACACCCACACAGAAACCACCTCTTAATTTATTCCCTCAGACCAATCAACTCCAGGTTTCCGCGTGGTTACGACTCATTTCCCAAACGCTTTTCTCGTAAAATATTGTTATAGGCAGCAGTCAGGTGACTGGGTCACTTTCAGATCATATGGTGCATTACCCTTGGTCGCCTGTCAATCATGTAATGTGAACAATAAAAAGAGAAACGACTTCAAGACTCCTGACTGAGTCATGTAATCTGAACAGCTCAGCAATCTGCCAACTCTGTACGCTACTATTACATAGTACTTTCATTCCAAAACAAAAGCATGCCTCAGCTACATCCTTATTTTAGTTACCGTATTTTCCGGACTATAAGTCGCTCCGGAGTATAAGTCGCACCAGATAAAAAATCCATAATGATCTCAATCGTCTTTATAAGTTTATGTTTACGTTTTTTTATTTCAGTGGTAGTAATAGGAGTAGCAAATACTGGCACACAAGCCGAGAGCGCCCTCTAGCGGCTGTCATTGTGAAAGTAACAAAAATGTGAAATTAAATATTTTAATATATAAGTCGCTGGACCAGCCAAACCATGAAAAAAGTGTGACTTACAGTACGAAAAATACGGTAAGTGTTATTATGAATAACCAGATTTTTACATCATCATATTCTCCATCCAGTAAGAAATACTTCTCTTGTGTCAGTCAGTAGACAATGAAAGTTTTATCATTTTTTTAGTTCGTCTCATCCAAACACCTTTA
>JAOWBL010000012.1:2758688-2788953 GCA_028564865.1 Zenarchopterus dispar
CATGCTCCGTTTACCTGATTGGTTGAATACCTACTCAATGGTACCCAGATCCGCTGGTACTGGACCCTGCTAAAGTCAAATCCAGAGGAGTTAGATTAATTTTTATATCGAAGAGGCTTTTTTTTTCATTAATTGGATGATTAGTTTATCTGAAGATTGTTTAAGGAAGTAAAAAGAAAGATTTGTGACATAGTGTTTCAACTGCCTTTTCACATAAGATTACATCTTTAACAACATATTATTTCATAAGCTCTGATGCTGCAGTCATCCGACTCGTTTCCTAGTTTAAGGATTTATTTTTGAAAATTTTGCAGAGAACCCCCTCCGTGACCTTTAACTTATTCAGTTTCACACTTTTCTGCTCAAGACTCTCCTTCAACCTTCAGCTACCACCGATACGATTACAAGAAAACAAAGCTGCCACTTGATGCATCAACCTCTGATCATCTTCTCACGTTTCACCTCATCCTTTATTGTCAAAACACGCACCGCTGCAGCCGAGGTGCAGCTGGATAAAACCTTCACCTCCAGCTTTGTTTGATCATGACTCTCAGCTCACCTGATTACTCAGTAACCTGCATTTGCACTCGTCTGTGTACAGTAGCAGTGCCAGAAATCCAGAAATCCATGCCATTGACTTCTAAAGTTACTGTTAAACTGGTGTTGGGACGATGCCAAAGAGACGTATATGTGCCTGGGAATATTTTAGGCAACAACAGAGCAGTATTTATTCTTTTTTTACACTCATCAGTGAATTATTATAAAGCGATTCAAACTGGACACCTGAATGAAAGACATTTGCGAGATCTATATTAGGGAAACTATTCACAGCAAAAAATAATTTTTGTAAAAATGTTTTTTTCTTTGTGAGATCCCTGATTGGAAAATTTACGTTTAAATATAGAAATATGGTCATTTCTGACTATGAAGAGATTGATCCAGTCATATTAAGTCAGACTGTAAAGTCAAAAATGAGGGGAATGCAAAAGATTAATTTTAATACTTTTTAATTTTTTTTTTAATTTTAAACCTTTTTCTTGTAAACTAATTTTATTGTTTATGAAAACTTAAAAAACTAGAATCATATTCAGTGGTATCGAGCTAATATGTTTCTTTTTGCATTCATTTGTCATATTGGAATTTCTTCTGTGTGTATATATATATATAAAGAATTATTTGAAAATTTAAAAAACAATGCAATACAAAAAAATTCGACAAATAAATGATTCATATATATATATATATGCACATACAAAATGTTTTGATCCAACAAATTTGTATTATAGAAGATTTAAAAAAAATTCAAGTAAAAAGTAACTAAAAATTTTTTCTTAAAAATGAAAAAAAAATAAATCAATTAAAAATAAATGTAACTTTAACATAAAAAGAAAGCATGCCATCCATCTTACTCAGCTGGTTATATTAATTATTTATCAAATCAA
Organism: Zenarchopterus dispar; assembly: GCA_028564865.1. Lineage (NCBI taxonomy): Eukaryota > Metazoa > Chordata > Actinopteri > Beloniformes > Zenarchopteridae > Zenarchopterus > Zenarchopterus dispar. The sequence continues at coordinate 2,760,131 of JAOWBL010000012.1, forward strand.
ACTTTATTTATTTATGTACAACTTTTCATACAATAAAATGTAGCACAAATGTACTCTCTTCTTTCTTTTTTATTAACAAAATTATTTTTTTAATTTCATTTAACTGTGTACTTACTCTCATAAACATTTATAAGAATTATAACACATCTAACCTTTATTTATATATATATATATATATATATACACACATACATACATACACACACACACAATGTACTAACTGTTTTGGAAAATAACGTATATTTCAATTAAATTAAACTAAGAACATACTGTATTATGAATCTTAGAAAGATGATTATTTTCATTGTTTTCTTTTTATTTAGACATTTTTTCATATTATATTACCATTTCTTGTTAAAATTAAATTAACTGCAACTCGATATTTAAATAAAACCATTTCTTCATTTGCATAAAAACCCATTAAATCACTAGGTAAAATAAATTTTAAAAAATTTAAATATATTTTCACTCGGTCCCTCTCTCAAATTCTAAAATAATTTATGTTATAAGTACAAAAAAAAAAAATTAAAAAGAGAAAAAACAAATAAAAGTGACTGGGACATGACCAAATATTTAATTGGTCTGTTGTGTGGTAATCAAGCCTCCTACGTCATTTCCTTCACTTTCATCACGGACCAAACGGCCTCGGCCATAATCTCCACACACAACACAAAACTGACAGTTTAACAACTTTCATTTGTTTTCCGTCCCTTTTTCTGTCCACTTTAATAAAAGTGCTGCAGTGTTGGCTGTGTTTTGTTATTAGCAGGTTACTGCGTAGGCTCTGACTTGAACACAGTGAACTTTTGAACACGGACTTGCCAAACTTCTCGTGACGTGAAAAAAAAAAAAAAATGAGGACACTCACCGCTGTCTTCTGCAGGTTTACTTCCCTCTTCATCCCGGCTAGCTTGGGTGATTATTGAGGACGGATTGTCCATCACGTCCAGGTCTGGTCCGGACTGCTGAGCTCACACTTTAAAGTTAGGGATTGTTTCGCCGACTCGGTGCCGCATGAACTTAACATGAACGAAAACACAAGTTAAACGCGCCGGGAAACACCGAAACAAGTCGCCTAAAGCGAGTCCATTACGCTCCGCGTGTCGTTGCCCACTCTGATAACCGCTAACGTTTGAAGTTTGAAAGTTATAAAACATTTGTCAAGGAGTTGGCAACTTTGATTCAATATGGTGCTCGACTCCGCTCGCAATTTCAAGATACAAACATGGAGGTTTCAAGGCTTCCCATTTCACTTAAAGTGGCGCAGAGAGGGAACTACTGCGGAAAACGACTCCGCCTCGCGGCGTCTACAAATTTCACCACGGTCCCTTAACTCACTCGAAGTTGTCCGAAAGTTTTACCGGGCTCATCTAAGTTAAATAAACCGTTTTAAACTTCTCCAGGATCGACTTTTTTCCCACTTATACATTTGCCAATGTTTATAATGTTATTATTTTCGAAATGTATCATATATCTGTGACTTTAACGATATTCTTCCGAAAGCAAAACTGACGAACTGCAGCAAACCGTTAAGACTCGTATTTCTTCGTATTGATGTACATTATGTGGGTGGAGGTCACTACTACTGTCGTCATGTAATGACCACTGTTGGTAAAAACCTACTGAAGACCAAAACTTTTTTTTTTTTTTTAAGTAACAGCAGAAAAAGTAACGCCCAGTTTGGGTTCCCTTGAAACTGCCTGAAACTAGGGACCGTCGCGAAAGTGCAGTCACTGTTTTCTGCTTCATTTTTGTACTTACAGAGTCATATCTGACAGCTGGTTTCCTTTAAATTTGTTGGAACTTTTTAAATTATTCAGTCATTCCAGTTGCTATTTACTTGTAGAGGCATTATGTTGAAAGGAAATCTCTACTTTGTACATAGGATTTACTTTCACTTCACAACTTTAGTCAACACAAGTAGTATGCAACTGATAGTTTCCCTTTGCTCTGTTAATGAATCATCAGTCATTAACCACTCATCCCTATGAGTTGCATCCTGGAGTTTGCTGGTTATTTAATACCATCCCTCCCAGACTATTGATATCCTTAGATGTCAGTCAATACTTGCCATGAGCTTAAAAAATACAGTAATACTAAGCCCCTCCCCCTTTCAAATTTTTAAATAACAACAAAGATTAAATGTTAAATGTTCAGCTGTCCACCTTGAACTGTCCCAAATAGACACTCAAAAACAAGGGAATTCTCCCAACTGTATCAATGGTTTATTACATCCTATCTCATAAAAACTATTTCAATTATTTTCCACGTATAAACACCGCAAATTGGTACATTTACAAATCTTCAACCATCCAAATTCTTACAAAAGGAACACTGTGATAGAGCAATACACAAGACGATCTATTATTACAAGGACTTCATGTATGTACTGTATGTTTGCATGAATGTATTTAGCATTATCAGTGTACATTTATTTATTTTGTGTCCAAATGTCGCAGTCGAGGCTTTGCTTTCAAACAGATCGACACACATTCACACGTTCATCCAAATGGGATGATCACCATTTAAGTAACCGAACCGACTGATGTGTAATACTGACAACACAGCAAGTCAGCGCTGCGTTGGACTTTTCCAGAGTCAACTGTTAACTACTCGACACCATGAACCGCGTTTTGTACTTGTAATACCACAGAACAAGTTGTACGACAAATTCCTATTACGCCCTAAAATAGTTTACTTTTAACACCAATCACAAGGACACTCCTTATTTTGACCCTTTTTTTTGTTTGTTTGTTTTGCCTCACTGCTAATTCAGAAACTAAATCAAAAGTGACACACGCACACATGCAAATAAATTAACATGAAAAAAGTAAACACATTTCCAAATTGGAAAAAAAAAAAAAAATTGGTTTTGAGTTTTAAAATGTGACTAAATTTTAAAAATAAATTAGCAGCTTAAATCATGGTACATTCACATGAATTGTTTACTACTAAACTGAGCGATATAAATTTTTTTTTTTTGAAGGAAAAGTACTAATGATACATGTTTCAGGCTGATCGTGCAGAGTGGAGACGGATTTAAACCAAATATTAATGTGCAATTTCTGAAGTGATCATTTGACAGAGATACTGTGCAATTAAGAGACAAACAAAGAATATCTGGTGTCCTCTCTGGACTTGAAGAGCAGTTCTGGACTCTGTCGGTTAAACGAACATTACATTTTCCAAAATAACACACGGCGTCCCATGAGCGCTCTAGACAGCGCTGCTTCTGTCAGAGGAAAGTTGATGTTTCTAAGTTTCATCAAGGAGTTAAAAACCTCCGGTTTGAGCAGATTGAGCCCCACGCTCTGACGTCTCATTTGGCGGTGGACACGTGTGACGCGGCTTCGGACGTGGCGGTCCGAGGCGAGGCCTGGTAGGTGCGCAGCAGCACTTTGTGCTTGGTGGCGCTCTCCGTGCGGCGGCTTTGCTGCTCCACCAGGAACTCCTTGAGTCGGCTGGAGGTGAAGGTGAGGGTCTGCCTCCGGAGCTTCATCAGGTACGAGTCCTGCAGCCAAGCTTGCGTGAAGCAGTCACGTGTAGATGGACGGGCCCTGAACGCACACAAGAACGGAGAATTTGGTTATTGTTTTTCCTCCAAAGGAAACCATTTATCAGCTTAAGCTTATCTGACATCACCATGGGTAACTGCTTAACATCTTCTTGAGAAAAGCCGAGGCACTTTGGGACACATTTGGGTACAGTTTGGTTTGGTCGAACTTGGCCATCAGGATTTTGGATTCAACTTGTTGAGGGTCCTTGTCTTCGAAGGGAAGCCGGCCACTAAGCCTGGAAAAAGAGAGAGAGAGAGAAAGAAACTCCAACATCTCCAATCTTAAGGGTAAAGTTTATAAACATAGCAAAAAAAATAATGTTTAAGAGAAATAAAACTTACATGATGTAGGTAACAACTCCAACAGCCCAAATATCAGCAGGAGGACCAACAACTTCACCTTTGATGGTCTCAGGAGCTTGGACCACGTGTCAAAAAGATCACAGATTATTTGAATATGTAGGATTTTAGAAGAGCATGATCTAACAGTGAAGATATGGCTCCCTACCCATGTACTCCAGTGTTCCTGCTCCAGAGTCCTGCTGCCGCAGGTTGAGGGGGTTGAAGCTCTGAGCGTTGCCAAAGTCCACAATCTTGATGATGTTGAGGTTGGTCACCATGATGTTGTCCGGTTTGAGGTCCAGGTGGAGGACACGATGGTTATGGAGGTACTCAACGGCTTGGAGGACCTGGACCAGGTACCCCACCACATCGTCCTCAGAGTAGCGAAACCTGCGGTGAGTATGAACAGAAGCCCTGACAGTTCTCCCCGGATGAACGCATGCTTTATTAACAGAGATGTGCAAAAGAAAACTTAAAAGTTAAATGCAAAAAAAAAAGCTGTGAGAAGAAGATCTCCTGTCCAGCAATCCTACCTGTCGATGAGGCTGTAGAGCAGCTCTTTGCCGGTGCAGTATTCCGACACCAGCACCAGGTAGCGTGGTGTGACGTAGGCCTCGTGCAGAGCCATGATCTTCTCGTTGTGAAGGGACTTCAGGATCTCATACTCCTTTAGAACTTCCTGCTTGCTCTCCTGACCGTAAGGAACGATCTTCGCCATGTAGATCTTACCCGTGGCGTTCTCTCTGCACTCTCGGAGCACTCCGAATCGACCCCTGGCCAAAGGATACACAACAGGTACGGAAGCAAAATATGCCAATAAATAATTCACCTGGTACAGAGATGCTGTAAAGAACTTCCTAGATCTTCAACAAAGGGCAGATGCACCCTGACGTCCTTCAGATTCAGACCCAAACAACTGATTTTAGGATTTAAAGGGTTTCTTTGCTTTCCCTGAAAAAATCTGCCTCACCTGGCTTTCTCATCCAGGAAGGTGTATGGTTTTTGTGGGACTCCCTGTCGTAGAGCCGTGGAGGGCGTGCTGCGTCCGGATGGGGTGCCTCTCGTGGGAGTGCTGGCTCCCTCTCCGATGGGGCTCAGGCTGGAGGTCTGGAGTACTTGTGGTGAGAAGGACACGGGAGTCGGGGCCACGCGAGCAGTGGCGGTGCTCACGGGGGCGTAACTGGGCACTGAGGCCACCGCTGGTTTTGTGGGGGTCGTAGGTGGGGTTACAAGAGGAGGTGGGGGTGATATGGGTGGGGTCTGGGTCATAGGCGTCACCACGTTTACTGGACTCTGTGGCTTGGGCACAATGAAAGATGGAGCAGCTTTGAGTGTGGATGAAAAGGGAAGAGCGGTGCCTCCTTTCTGAACATCTTCTCCTGAGACTGATGATGGGGGCTTTGCTTTAGAGCCTGAAGGCACAAAGGATGGAGGAGAGAGGGCGGCCGCCGTTGTGGGTGATGGGGATGTAGCTTGAAGAGAGGCTGCAGCATCCTGTGGAGAAGAGGTGGAGGATGTTCTTGGAGCGAGGCTCTGGACTGACTTGAGCGGAGGGACAGTTGTGGAGGAGACAAATCCTGACTCAGGTGGGGCTGGGATCGTCTTTACAACGGCAACAGCAGGTGAAGCTCCTCCAGCTGTGGGATGAATGAAATATCTTCACCATTTATGAATCTCTCAGCTCATTCTGTAAAACTGTGTCTCTTTAACACATTTTGATCACTTTGGGAACCATTTTTGTTACGTAAGAATATCTTCGCATGTCCGCCTGGACCATTCTGTGATGTGACATGATCTTGTCTCAGCATCTGTGTCCATTTTTCACTTTTTTCTGTCTCATTTTGATAATTCTACCCGTCTTCGTGAATATTTTATGACCCTATTTCATATATTTCCTACTTCTTTCTTTATTTAGTGTTTTTTTTGGGGTTATTTTCATTCTCATTAATAGTAATTGTGTCTCTTTTCTTAGTGGTTTTGCATTTCGTTTTGCATTTACCTGTATCATTGGTAATCTGAGTTCAATTTTGTAAATCTCTTTGTCAACAATTTATCTCATAATAATTTTTGTTTATGTGCCACAGGACAAACACTGCCTTACTCTTTATCCGCTAATAACAGTCCTGGGTGTTTCTGACTCTGCACCAGTGTTTCAGCTCCCAACAGCAGACATCTGTTACCTGTGGAGTCCAGGCTGACTGGAGCAGAGCAGTGGCTGTAGGGTCCTTGTCCCGCTTTGTTGACGCAGGAGACTCTGAACTCAAAGGTGCCCCCTGGTGGCAGGTCGGTGACATTGTAGTAGCAGTCAGCAACCCCAGTGGCAACAGTTACCCACTTCGAATCACCTGCCAGACAGAGGCCTCATAAAGTAAACTTAATTTAATCTATTTCAATTTACTCAGTTCAATAACACTTTATTGCTCCTGGAAGGGACATTATAAGGGAATTATATGTTGCAGTAACTGTCTATATTGTTTATAGCTTCAGTCATACCATGTTGCTCCAACTTTTACAGTCAGACTATGAAATCACATAAAAGTTTAAAAAGGTCTCTTTGGGCAAACATTCTGCAGTTCAACATCGAAACACTAGATGGCGGTGTTGATAAGTTCATAAACTGGAGATGTGGGTGCTGATGAGTCAATAATAAAAAATGAGCTGCTATACTGTATTATTTCCTTTGATGAAATAATTAAACAAAACCAAATTAAAACATAAATAAAGCAGTGACATTAGTGCACCTGGTAAAGATTAAACACAAGGGAGATAACGAGACCAGAAGAGATCAATAACCTCTTACAAATTCTGAGTGGATTTAAGTTTATGTGATCGTATTGTCCACCACTTTAAAAAATATTGATGATTCATTGTGCAAAATGACAAAAAGCTCTGACAACAGCAAAGGCATCATCATTATTCTGGTCAGAGGTGACTGATTTTATTTGAATACATGGCATCTGTGGATTTAGGCTCTAATTTCCCCACGGCGGTTTCTAAATTAAAGAAAAAGTTAACCATTTTCTCAGCTCTTTAAGTATTTACCTCCTAAGAACTTGAAACAATTCAAACCCATTTTTCCCCTCATGTGGGACGTCATAGTGAGAGCAGCAAACAAAGGTAACGTTGGTTAAAAACACAGAATTACAAGTTGTTCTGATTCACTCACCCTTTCGTTTTCTTTCCAGGGAGTAGGTGCAGAGGGACTTGGTGTCCGCTGGTTTCCACAGCACCAGAGCCGTGTTGTTGTAAGTCTGAGCCACTTCGGGGGTCCCGGGTCGTTTTGGGATGCCTGCGAGAAAAAAAAACCAGGATGACCACAAAGAAGCTGAATATTTGCTGGAAAAAGGCATGAAAAGATGCAGAAAATGTTCTTAAATAACGTTTTTTCCCCTCATATATAAAAAAGTAAGATTTCTTATTTATGTGTGCTTTTTTAAGGATGTATTAACATGTAATGTATGTGCATGGTTTTCATTGTAATATAAGTTCTGTGGTATGAATTCTCCAGTTTTTGTGGTTTCTCTTGTGTACTCAAGCATTATTGTCTCCATAAACATATTAAAGAAACAGTTGTTTGATGAATTGGCCTTCAGACTTTATAAGCTGCTCTTACACTTATCGTATTTCCATAACTGGGTTTATTTCTGTCCTGGCACTAAGACACAGAATATAATCATTTATTTCCATGAAAACACAACTTATTCTCCAGTTTCTTCAATCCTGAAAACAAAACAAAAATATATCAAATAAATGGATGGAAGCCTTTTTCTTTATTGGTGCACCTATTTGGTCAAAGGCACTAAAACCTTTATGAGTTATTATTACAAAAAAAACCCACAGACATTAATAATTAAGGCATGAAATAAATACAAATAAATGTTCAAAGCCATGACAAATGGTCCAAATACAAATGGACAGAGTTAGGTTTCTGAGCGCAGCCTGTAAAAGTCTGATTAGTGTGGATGTAATTTCAAGTCTCCTGCTCTCATTACACACTCTTGATGCCAAAGCAGGACTGGATGTTTGGATATGACCTGGCACAGCTGATTCCAATTATCATTAACATGATTGCAAAAATAAGAAAAACACAAACATCTGCCTCTATTAGATGACAAATGACAAAAACAAAAAAATGAATTAAGTTAATCTACTGTAAAATTAATCTGCTTCCATGAACGTTAATTTCAGCTGTGTTAGTACTCAAACCATTTCCTTGAAAGACGTAGAAGCAGCTGTTCTCCCCGTGTGATAATTAGCTGTGCTGATATAAAAAGCTTGAACATTTCAACCCTCTATTCTCGAGTAGAAGAAGAAAAGAAACTACTTACAGGCTACGGCGAGCGTGCAGGAGGTGGTGACGGTGGCTATGGGGTTGCTCGCCACGCACTCGTAAACCCCAGCGTCCGTGTGGCTGGACTTAAAGATCTTGAGAAGCTGCCTTCCATCCGGATGAGAGGTCAGTTTGATCTTGTCAGGCGACACCTCCAGCGGTTTCCGATCTGGAACGAACAAACAGGCAAGAAGTTTAGCGGGAGTCCCGGGAAGGGTCAGAGTTGAGCGGCTGTGCTGGGGTGACGACGACCTTTCATCCATGTGATTTCTGGATGCGGACTGCCAGCTGGAAGGCAGCTCAGAGTGACAGGTTCCCCCTCGGGTAAGATGCTGTCTCTCAGTTTGATGTGGAACACCGGTGCAAAATCTGAAGCGGAGCGGATGAAGTTCTGGCCCTTGGCCGAAGCCTCGTCTTTAGGCGCAGACGTGGGCAGATCAGTTTGGGAGGGAGTTTTGTCCCTCTTTGCCCTTGTCAAGCCCCATCTGTCCCACCGTGACCGCCTCTCGCTCTCCGAGGCTTTTTCAGACTGAACGCTGGATGCAGATTCGATCGATTCCTTGGATGCAGAGGCTCCGGTTTGTTTAGCGAGCTGGTTCTCAGGGATGCCCATTCCTTTGAGTCCACGACCCTCCGACTGAGAGTGACGGTGCCGTGCAAACAGAGGCGTGCTCCTCCCGTCTCCATCTCCCTTCCTCTCCTCGGACTGACTGCGGATTTTCGTGGATATTCCTGCCACTTTGTTCTCAAACTTGTGACGCATTGCCAGGACAGGAGACTCCGAGACCTTATTTGAACCTTTTTGGACCACGTCTTTCTGACTGCCCCCGCTTTCCTTTGCTTTCCTTTCCTCAGACTGACTTCTTATCTTGGCAGAGATTCCTGCCACTTTGGACTCAAACTTGCGCCTCATGGCAGAAACGGACGACTCCTCGGCTTTTCTTGGCTCTCTCTCGTCCAGCTGCTTGTGGGCTCCAGGAACATTCAGGTCTTTTGCATCCAGGGATTTACTGCGACCGACAGCCCACGAAACCCTCTTGTTTACAGCAGTTTCCTGCACGTTCTGTTGCTTCTCCTCCTTTGGTTTCTCGGTGGATGTTGACCGCTTTCCTCGCAAGGACAACCTCCCAATAAGACTGAGCCCCGTGTCCCGATCTACCTCTCTTAGATCTTGAACAGATTTGGATTTTTCCTGCAGTCCCTTGGATACCATTTCAAGAGGCGCCCCCCTCGGTCCTGGCCTGTAGATCTCCTCGGCTCCTTCCACCTTGCGGCTCAGCATGGGCGATTTCTCCTCGGATTTGTTTCTGGTCAGTTTGCGAAGGCCACGTGTGAGAGAAGACTCCCGCTTCTTAAACCTGGCTTCAAAGACCTCCTCCGAGTCGATGTCTTTGATGTCTGTTCTGAGGACGGGATGGCGAGGGATGGCAGGAGGGTCGGGGACTGATGAGGAGGAAACAGAAGCAGAGGATCTGTCACCAGTTGCTACTTTGGCAAAAACTGCTGGATGTTCAGGTGATGCAAGGACGTCTGCAGACTTTGGATCATGTGTCTTGGAGACTGGACTCGGCTCTGAGTCAAATGCAAACGATTGTTTATGACTTTGTGGTGCTTCCTTATGAAAGTGCAACACCTCACTCTCTTCCTCTTCATCCTCCTCCTCTACTACAATGATGGGAGTAACAACAGATGGGGATCTCTCAGATTCTACTTGCGTTTTGGTCCTTTTCTCTGTCACCGTAACTACATCCTCACGCGTTTTCACATTGTTCTGTTTTTGATGTTGGTCCAAGTTTGCTGGTGTTGGGAACACAAAAGAGGTTTTCTCTCTCGGCGAGGCAGATGTGGACTCCAGCGTGGTTTGCTCCGTCAGTGCAGACATCGAGGTTGCCTCTCGGAGTGTCTTCCCGTCTGTGGGAGTATTTACCACAGAGGGAATCTCTAAAGGGGCTCCGAACCTGCGGTGCAGGGGCATGGGCTCAGAATCGCCCTGAGTGAAGGACACACTTTTGCGGAAAACTTTGGTCTTTGGCGTGTCCTCTCCAGGACTCTCAGAAGATGCTGCTCTGGTGAGCGTCGACTGCGCGGCTCTGGATCGCCTCAAATTTCGATCCAGGGATCCTGTCTGCCTCCCTTCGTCCATGCCGAGTGTTTCAAACAAGGGCCCTCTGAGGCCACTCATCTTTTTATCCATGTCCCCTCCCCTGAGCAGCCGCTGTCTCATCAGCTCCAGTTTCAGGGCATACTCCTCCTGACTTAGCTTCGCAGCCCCGGGGCTTGGGCTCCGATTGGGTAGCTCCATAGAAACAGCCTTTTTCAGGCTCTTGTTGGTTCCCTCCGAGTTCTCATCAGCATTTTCCTCCTCTGGGTCAATGTGGAGAAGCAGCGCTGAGTCAGCAGAGCTGCCTCTCCTCATCGTGGCCCGCCTGGCTCTTGTCTGTGACTCATCAGACTCCACACTTGATCCTTTTTTAAGGGTGACTTGCTTGCTCTCTTCCATTCTCTTCTCATCAAGGATTTCGTCTTGATCTTTAACATTTTGACAAGAACCTTCTCCAGTGCCCGCTGGATCCATCATGTCTTTGTTCCTTGACCCATCAGCAATACCACCGAGATGTCCAAGGTCTTCATCCCCTGGGATCTCATTAAGGGAGACCCTGGAACCGGAGAAGACCATGGACAGGGGCATAGGGATGAAGGGGAGCTCGTCCACATCTGCATCCGAGTCGGATGAAGAAGAGGGCGGCGGGGAGCCTTCTTTCAAATGCCGAGGCACCGCTATGGAAATGTGGTTGGATGAGTCGTTCAGGAGCTCTGGGATGGACCGCATCACCATTTTGGATTTGTAGCTGATGAGAGAACGCTGAAAAGAGTCGACAGATGATAATGTGGCGTTATTTTTCCAATCTTATTATCAAAAACTCGCATCAAAGAGAACAAAAACACTTTAAATCTGAAAACAATGTTAGTAATCTAGGACTAAATACAGGGTTTACCTTTACAACTGGCTTTTATACATTTTTTAGTTCAGATACACCTCAGTTTTTTTGTGACAGAAGACAAATTTGAGACAGCATCTATCCCATCTCTTGATTTCAAAAATGTCTCGACGCATTGGAAGGGCGGCATCCAACTGCTTTATCATCCTTCTGAAACATAAAATCTGAATTTAGGCCTGAACTCCGTCAGTCTCATCCACACGGCCTACCTGCCATCGTCGTCTGGACAGAACTTGCTTCAGCATCGCCGTGCCGATGCTCTTGTTTGTCGGCGACTGCGAAACACAGCAGGGAAGTTCTCATTAACCTCAGCAGGGAAACAAATGCATCTGATCCCAGTAAAAGTCTGGATCAGAGAGGCAGAAAAGCTAAAAGATAACTCACCTTGAACCAAGGATGACGGAGGCACTCAGTGGCGCTCGGCCTCCTGTTAGAAGAAAGAACATTTAACGGTTATTATTATTGATGCTGATAAAGCCAAATATCTGAACAATATGCCATGAGCTACTGCGATGCTTACAGTCTGTCCACCACTAAAAGCTTGATGACGAATCCCTTTGCTTCTTTGCAGAGGTCAGAAAACATTCGCTCCTCAAAGGCGACGTTGTAGTTGCGGATGTTCAAGGCGGTGGCTCTGTCGTTCTCGCCAGCAAACGGAGAAACCCCGGTGAGGCTAAAGCGCATTAAAAAACAAGATGTCAGTGCTTGTTTTTTTTCTATATGAAAATATTGATTTCTCTTCCAGTGGGAGGCTTATTTGACATACCAGAGATAAACGATGACACCGGCAGGCCTGCGGGAGAGGATGACAGTTGAGCAACATAAAAATGTTCAAAAAGGCACTTTTGGTGTTGTTGCTCACGGCACAGAAGCGCTGCAACAGAGAGCAGGTGGCTTACCATATGTCTGTTGCCGTGGAAACGGGGGTTTGGTTAACAATCTCCGGTGCAACAAACTCCGGCGTGCCATATTTGCAGTAAAACTGCTCGGAGGGCTCTAATTTCAGGGCATTTCCAAAGTCACAAATGCGGATATGATCACTTCCGGGACTTGCCATCAGGATGTTTTCAGGCTGGAGGGGATCCACAAAAAACAAACAAACAAACAAATATGTGAATGTAAAAAAAAAAAGTTTAAGAGTGGCTAACTGTTTGGATGGAGAGTTACCTTTACATCAAGGTGAGCGATATTTTTTTGGTGAAGATAGCGAAGGCCTTCCAAGATCTGTTGGACACTCCTGCGGATCTGCGACGTGAAGCAAAAGGAAATAAAGTATGAAGTCATGTTACATAATCTCAGCGCAGTGCAGTCAGCACAAGCACACAAACCTCCCATTCCATGACTGTTGTTTTCTTGGCCATTCTCTCCAGCAGCTCTTCGTGACATCTTTGCATAGCAGTTTAGGAAAAAAAAAAAAAAAAAGAAGAAGAAGAAGAAAAGATCCAAGTGGTAGGTGCATGAGAAATGAATTATAAATGAGCAAAACTCCTACACATCGGATCTCTTAGTAATTCCACTCAGCAGAGATGAGTCAGAGAAGAGGAGCTCCAGGGGACCACAGAAGACATTTGGATCTTGTGTTGGAGATGCATTTAAGTGTGCTTTTATTTGACAATCAAGCAAAGTTCAATTTACTATGGATTGCAGAAAGAAAAAGCTCCGAGTGATGCATTAAAGTGAAACTAAACTTTCATACCCGTGACAAGAAAATTGCATTAAAAGGATACAACTCAGTGATGAGCACCACCACGTTCTTCTTCTCAAAAGCATCATGGAAGTAGAGGATCCTCTCGTTGTCCAGCTCAGCCAGCAGATCCATCTCCCTGAGAGCCGAGGCCTTCCTCTTCCCCCGGGCACAAATGAATTTGGCAGCAAACTCCGTCTTTTCTTTCTTCAGTGTCACTCTCTTCACGTAGGAGAAGGCCCCCCTGCAGCAGCAGCGGCACCACACTCACATGATTGCTTTCACATCGTCTTTGTCGTTTTACAAAAATGATTCCTGTCCATAAACTCTCCAAAAACACTCATAAATTCAAGAGTCACTGTTGAGAGTATTGTAATTCAAGTGGGTTGACGAACAATGAATTTGCACGTTTTGTTAAGTGTATTTCAGGTAGTTTTGAAGAGAGAAAATCTTCTTATTGATCAGTCTTTATGTCCACAGCAGCTGAGTGGGTTAAGGTCGGATTTTCACACGTGAAGCCTTCGTAGATCTGGTGGGAGGGGCGAGTAGTCAGAAGGACAGCTGGTTTTTCCTTTTACAGATTTCTTAAAAGACGATTTCATAACATGAAATCATCCGTTTGATTTTAGGTTTGATAAAGAGGCCGTTGTCGTAATTACAGGGTTAGAATTCTCACAGCACAGAGTAAAACATGAAAGGCCTTCAAAAGCAGAATGTGTTTCAAAAGGCTAAAAAAAAAAGAAAAAGAGATTAAATCTGAAGGGTTTATCTGACAACTTTGCATTGCACTTCGGGAACACGTGATTTTTTTTTTTTTTGGGCCTTTGGCAGCTTGAACTCTCACCGTGTTTTCATCTGTGTCGTGTGCTGCCGTTATTATTATGAATATAATTATTATTATTAACCAGAGTGTTCTGTAATGGTTTCCTGAGGGTGTCTGATCTGCTTTTGCTTCCACTCCTATCTGTAGTTGTTGACGTGGCTCTGCGCTGGTGCGGCTACACATTAATTACTTCACTCGGGGTGGTCCTACTGCGTTGTTTTAGTCTGGCGTTTCTGAAAACATCACAGATCCAACATTCAGATCCAAGCTGGCAATGAAAAAAAGCAAGAAACTGAAAGGATTTTGGCTGCCAGTCGTAAACATAAACTTTGGAAAGATTGGCTGCTGATTTTCTTTTCTAAGATTATTCAACAGAAATGACAGTGTATAAAATTAATTCTTGAATAAATGTGAGGTAGTTATGTTTATAAAGGTTTATATTATGCATATTTGTGCTACAAGGGACAAGAAAAGTGGCCCTGAAGAACATTAACTTGACATTTAAAGAATCTGACCATCTCTCAGGCTTTGGCCTCCTTCGGAGGAGAGCAAAAACCCACATTTTAGTGTTTTTTTAATGTACACACTGATTAAATAAGAATCTTGGACATTTAGTGACATGAAAGGAACTAAGATTTTGAACTTTACCTGTTATATGCAGAATACACAAGTAAAGATTTAAGATTGGGGTATTTCAGAGTAGGGAATTGTTTAAAATGAGAAAATCAGGGTTTGGATGTCTAACGGTAACTAACTTATACTGCGGTTGATTGGATATCTGGTGTGAAAGAGGCGGTAAAAGACGCACCTGAAGATTAAGCTCAGAGATTCAAATCTTCTTTATTAGATTCATCTTATCGGTGGGTTCCTGTTTCTTCTTGTTCAATAAAACATCGGGGGTTTTTTTGCAGAAAGAATGGAGACTGCCATGTATAGTTAACTTTCATCTTTGAGCTTTCTGTGCCGTGTAGGGCTGGAAATCAATCTGAATTTCATTATGAGGCTGTTGTTACTTTCGCTGGCTGGAAAATAGATTTTGTCCTCTGCCTCTTTTGCCATTCCAGTGGCTCTCCAACCGGCAGTAAATACCCGTTTCCACTGAGACAGACCAAAACAAATCATCCGTCGGCCGAGGCATTCGCTCCACTCGGGCCGGTGACTCATCTCTGGTTTCTGTCTGCTGTTGGGAGGCAGGTGCGGCCCCTCCCACCGGCTCCCGACCCTGAGCGCTCCAGCAGCCATTAAAATCAGCGTCCTCGCTGTGTCTGAGTGTGTGGCCTCACATACGCACTCACCTCCCGATCTCTTTGTGGATATCGTAGTAATCCGTCAAGTGCCTCATCCTCCTCAGAATGGTCCCCTCGTCCTCCATCGGCTCTGACGCTTCTCTTTGCTCTGCAGGGACCACGAGAAGGTTTATTGTGTGTTTTTGTGTGGTGGGCTGTAAATGTGTGTCCAGATGGTGACAGATGGTTTCTGCTCATATGGTCCAGACTTGTTCTAGGAAATCTCAAGTCAACAGTAAATACCGCCAGGTTTTGTCGGACCTGTGTGAACCGTCAGCTCAGCCTTGCAGGTGTTGGACCCGGCCAGGTTCTTGGCAGTGCACGTGTACACGCCAGAGTGTTCTGGCTGAGCGTTGAGGACCACGAGGGAATACTCTGGATCGTCGTACACAAACGTGAAGTGGCTGCTCTCGGAGAGGAGGCTGTCGTCCTGCAGCAGATCAATCAAAACCCTCCACTTTAATCTTCGCTAAGATGAAACTGGCAGAAGAATTTGCTTACTTTTAAACATGATACCTTAAACCACAGGATATCTGGATCTGGCTTCCCTTCAACCACAACAGCCAAACATGATGTTTCTCCAACACGGATATCCACATCCTCCATGATGGACTCAAATTTAGGAGGAACTACAAAAGGATGAGTAGAAATTGAAGCCAACAGGAAACACTCTGAACTATATTAGAATCCAACTATGTGTTTATGTTTTATACTTGTAACATTTGATGACTGTAATCTTAATTTGATCTTTTTATGTGGACTAAATATAGAAGCTGCTGTGGATGTGGATGCTGACATTTTATCCTCTTTAATCCTTGAAGGACACGTTTGAAAGCACCAAAGTCATTTTTAGAGAAGTTATTTTCAAATTTGTGATCCCCGTATTCAAAAATAGCTTTAAGATATTCAACCACAAGCAGCTTTCCTCGTTGGCCGAACGCCTGTAGTAAGTTCTTTGAATTCTCCCTAAAATGCTAAATTTATCAGGCGGTGCTCTTCCTAAACTGACCTGCTATGGCCAGCTGGAGCGTGCAGAGGTCACTGCCAAACTGGTTGCTGGCCGTGACCACCAGCTGACCGATGTCGGCGCTCTTGACACGCTGGATCTTCAGGGCGTGCTGATCGTCGTCGGGCATGCTCATCTCGTACGCTCCTGCTCTGTTGGCCAAGGCCACGCCCCTCCTGAGGGAAACGGAGACAACACGTGGTAGATAAACCGACAGATCAATTCAACTATTTTCCAACAGTCCTCCATAAGAAAACCACTTCTGCTGTAAAACGTTGAACTGGCACTTTGATCTTGCACGACTGTCCAAACTAAAACACCGGTTCTAAATGAACTTGATGAACTAAACACGAGAAAATAAAAGTTCATCTTTGGTGCCTTCTGCTTACTATTCGTCAAGAATGATCTCAATACTTTATAACAAGAAGTCTATTTAAAGACCTCCACATAAAACATACAGATAAAAGTGCTCTTAAGTCTGTCTAGACTCATTATCTGCAGAGGTTAAGACACTGAAGGAGTTTAAGAGATGTTTCAATTTATAAAAAGCTCCCTGGAGAGAATAAAATGTCTATAAGTCAGCAGTGCATCTTAGCGTTTCAAAGGTTCGGTTTCGTATTGCTTTGTACACAAAACCGTCTGAAACTCACCGTTTCCAGGTGACGACTGCATGGACGTGGTTAAGTGTGATGGTGATGTTTGCAGGTTGGTTCTCGACCACATACACAACGTCAGGTTTGTCCAAAATGACAGGTGCTCTCCTCAGATATGGCCCTAAGGAGATCAAAGACCAGAGGACGTTACGTTATCTTCTCATCCAGCTGGTATTATTTTTACTTTTTTCCACCAGTGGGAGTTAAAGCCCTCTGAAGAGTCCGTACCTCTGTCCAGCAGCTGGACCAGATCGGTGGAAGGTGAAGGTTTGCTCAGGGTCTTTCCAGTGGACGTTAGGACTCTGAAAGCATATCGGACTCCCTTGGACAAAGATGTGACGGTGTAGTTCGTCTCCTTCAGGTTAGACGCCACAACGGACCACTGGATAGAGCCCAGATGTTGCTGCTGGACCACGTACAGCAAGGAGCTGCCATCTGCAAGAACACATGGTGTGAGTTCCTAGTCTGGAGGTGATTCAGATGAATAAATATCCAAAACGTTTCAGTTTAGACTTGGTTTTGTCAAGCCTTATTTAAGTGCATTTATCTTTAAAGAAAATAAACAACATCCCACTGACTGATGTTAGAAAACCCACCCAGTGAAGGGTCCAGCCTTTTCGGTCTCTTCCAGCTGAGGCTTATCGTTTTCCCTGTAATGGCTTCGATCGCTGGAGGACCATCAGGAGGGTCTGGAACAATATCTATTTACCAATAAAA
Source organism: Zenarchopterus dispar (assembly GCA_028564865.1). Classification (NCBI taxonomy): domain Eukaryota; kingdom Metazoa; phylum Chordata; class Actinopteri; order Beloniformes; family Zenarchopteridae; genus Zenarchopterus; species Zenarchopterus dispar. The sequence continues at coordinate 2,777,527 of JAOWBL010000012.1, forward strand.
ACACAAACGATTAATAACATGTTATATCACGTCAACAGCGGCATCCAACAGTGAGGACGCATCACCCACCTGTGACGTAGAGATGGGCGTAGCAGGCCGCTTTGCCCACTTTGTTTGAGATCACAGCCTTGTAGACGCCACCGTGAGCATGACAGGCGCTCCTGATGACCAGACTGTGGACATCCCTGTCTGGAGGGAACACACACACACTTCTTACTCACTGGTTTCCTTCTCAGAAGAAGCTTTGCCTCTTATCCAGCGGTCTGCTTACACTGAGCCATTTTGCGCTCTTCGCTGCTTTCAATTCGTTTCCCGTTGTGGTGCCAGGAGATGGTTGGATAGGGCAGGCCCGCCACCTTGCATCTAAGCACCGCCTCTTTCCCTTCAATCACTTCCACATCAGCCAGAGGTTTGATAAAGTCCGGCATGGTCCTCCTCTCCACCTCGTTTTCCAGCATTTCAGGCTCCTCAGGAATGGACGGCATCTTCTCCAACTTGGCCCTGGAGACAGAAAACAAAGGAGACAACATCACATGCATTCATTTCTTCTGAAACATCTGATTAATTTGACGAATGTGAATCAGTTCTCGTACATGTGGGAGGAGATGGCAGCCCGGGGTTCTTGCATGTACAGCTCGGCCGTACATTCAGACTTTCCATAAATATTCTGAGCGATGGCCGTGTAAAAGCCCTCTGTGTCGCTGCTTACGTGGATGATGAGGAGAGAGTGGCGGCCGCCCTCCTGAAGGATGCGAATATTATCACTTTCTTCTAGTCGCGTCTCTGACAGAATATTTGCAAGAACAAAAAGAAATTTAAGAGGCTTTTCACCAGATGTTGCTCATCAATAAAGTCATGCACACCAGACACTCTGCGGCTTCTTACCAAAGTGCATCCACGTGACTCGTGGAGCAGGCGATCCGCTCACCTTACAGTCAAAGCGAGCGGTGCGTCCTTCGATCACTTCCAGGATGTCCAGTTTACGAGTGAACAGAGGCTCCCTGGACGGAGTGACCGTCAGTTTTGCACCTGAGGTCAGCTCCTCTGTAAATGCAGATGTGCACTAGTGAGTTTATCGGAGTAAAAATCACTGACTTTAATCTAAACTTTACCAGAAGCAACATCAGCGTTCGTGATTGACCTTTGGCAGTGCTCAGTTTGCAAACATATGTCCCGCTGTCATCCTCGTGGACTGAATTCAGCATGAGGCGACACCTACAAAAGAGATTCCAGGGATTACATCTTTCAAAAACTTCTGAGTCTCAAATTGTTGGGAAACGACCACACTTTACAAAAATAAACCCACCTCTTTCCATCAAAGTGCATCTTGCAGTTGAGCAGCGCTGGCTGGATCAGCTTTCCCTTAGACAGCCAGTCCACATCAACATCTGGAGGTCCTGTGATGTGGCACTCAAAGATGGCTGACTCTCCAGCACCCACCGCCACGTCTTCCACCTCGCTGGTGATTCTGAGAGCCATCGGTGCTGCAGCTGTTGATGAAAAAGACAAGAGTAGCAATCAGCAAATATGAACTGCATTTGTAGTGATAGAAGATGGATAAACATTTTAGTGTCTGAATCCTCACCTCTGACCTCCAGTCTGCCCTCGGCCTGCTTGGCTCCATACTCGTTGACGACCTTGCAAACATAAACACCTGCATCTGACTTCTGAGCGGAGCTGATTCTGATTTCACTGGTGCCATCTTCCATCTCTCGCACAGTGAAGCGGCCAGCTGTCCTCACCGCCACTCGGTCTTTCATCCTGGGTGATTAAAAAAAAACTTTTATGAGTTTGTTTGTGAGCTTGACTTGGAAAATGTTTGGAAAACAAAAATGAGAGGAAAGATGTCTGACTTACCAGTAGACCACGGGTTTGGGCTGTCCCCTGACTTTTGTTGACAAAACTACATCTTGACCCTCAGTTACTTCCTGGTCACATGGTGCCACCTTTTGAAAAGAATAATAGTAAAAAAACATTATTGTCATCAGGTCCAGTCAGAATGACTGACATCTTTGAATATTAAGCTCCAAATAGACAAAGATGCTAAAAAATAAATACTTGTAAGTCAATGTATGAACACTCTTAAGGGTGAGCAATAAACAGTGCAGTCATTGTCTGATCTCGTAGCTCATAAAACTATTTTATATTAACGTGATGCTTGGAGTCTCTGCTGCTCACAGTCGCAGCCGTTAGGACTCAGCAGGTATCGTAGTGCACAGTGTGACGCTGCCTTTACCTGAAATGAGGGAGGTTCTTTCAAGCAGACGCCTTTCAGAGAAAGGGAGTCTCCGAGCTCCATCGCCTCTTCCTGAGGGCTCAGATACTCGTCATCTGAGTGGGCTGGACCGGTGACCTCCAGGGATCCCAGCGCTTCCCCACGCTGCTCGTGGGTCGGCTCTGGAAAAGCAGCAGAGGGACCCTGAACATACATGTAGCATGGTGGTCTGTGTCCAAACTGACGCGCGGCGCCAAGGTGGCGTGCTAAAACCTTCAATGAGAGCAGTTTGTCAGAGTTTATGGCCTTTGCTTACTTTCCTGGAGATCATTATGTTTGCCAAGATGAGCGTCTGGCAACATAAAACACCGAGTTAAAGATGGATGGGCCACGTGTAGCCTGCACACATGCGTGCACACACAGAACCACTCTGGAGTGACCGAAGCTGAACAGATATCGAATTAATCCCTTAATCCCCGACCCAATCATTCACTCATTCCCATGAGATGCTTTGTCTGGGCTTGTGGCAGCTCTTTCCTGGGTTCAAAGTTAATTCAGCACAGACTGGTTTTCTTCTTCTGCCTTTATCGTGTTCTTGGTTCTTTTTTTGTGTGTGTTTTGATTTAAAAAATGTTCATATCTGGAAAGAGCAGATGACAAGTATGACGAGGGATGTAAATGCATGAAAGCATAAAAGAGATGTCTTCCCTTGAGGAAACAACAACATCAGAGTGATGGTGTTATTTTAGGAAACTCAGCTGTCCAAAAATAAAAGGAAAAGAAAGGAAGGCTTGTCCAAATATGCAGAAATAAGAAGACATTCACATCATGAATAAAACAACAATCTGGAGATGCAACCCAAGCAGAAATACATTCCCAGCCAATTATTACAAATGTTGTAGGTGGAGATTCTGTTTTACTGGTGGCATTAAAAAAGGAAAAATAAAATAACCTACCTAGATTCACATCTCTGAGCAGCGTCTGTGCACGGGGGATAACTCTGGGGAGTATTTATGCAAACCTGCCAACTCTTACACAACTGCTCAACAGTCTGAGTCAACTAACCTTTCTTTTCAGATTCATCCTCTGTTCTGTCCTGTTTCCCAACATTATCACGTCCTTACTCCTTAAACATTCATAACATCCTGAACTTCAGAGTACAGGATGAAAAAAAGAGACATTCTTCAAGGTTAATCAAAGTTTTGGTGCTTTTATACCCAAGAGAAGATGAAGATACAAATAAATTTGGTATGAGCTATACTATATTGTTGTTTCACCTTCAGTGAAGCTTAAGGATTAATCTCTCCCCCTTTGTTGGCTTGCCTGGACTAAAAAAAAACAAACAAACATAAAAAACAACTCAGTTTTCAGCTACAGTGACTCATAATCTCCCACTACATTTTGACATCTCCATTTCCAAGCCTTCTAGCAAGAAATCTAGAGTGTTGAAGAAGTGTATGATTGCTGCAGGAATCTCACACAGGGACACAAAGCAGACAGCAATTACCCGAGAGAACAAGAGGACGACTAAAAATACTCCTGCAAGTCAGACTCCGCTGGCCTAATATGGCAGCGCAGGCTCCACGCTGGTGGTGCGTGCACGCTCGCATTTGTTGACAAAACTGTGGAGGAGCAGGTTGCATTTACGTGAGCTGCATCAACTCGCACCGGGAGCAATGCAAGTTTTTCACACACACAAACACGCCGCACGACATAAACACACATCCACCGCGGGAACACTCGTTTAAAAAAAAAAAAACAGTTATTGTGTTTGAATGCCACAGCTGCCTTTAAGCCTCAGGAGACCTTTGTGTGATGGGGTATGTCTGTGTTTTCAATTCACACCGGGTGGAGATCGGTGCCTTCAAGAATTAATGGGTTGTCATGGCAACTATCGCTGCCAGGAGCCCTGGTTGGGATGCTGAGCTCCAGCGGGCCTTTGTAGTCATTAAGGCAGAATGTCAGGCGGAGGAGGGCTGGCAGCGGATTTAAGAGGTTGAACGAGAGTCAACGTGTTCATGTACTTTCAGGACCATGTCATTTTCATGGGCCTCATCGTCTCGCTCTTGACTTAAATTTACATCATGTGTGTAGAGACATCGTTGCACCTCCAGTCTGGACTCACCTGACTGGATGTAGAGGGTGGCGCTGCAGGATGCGCTGCCCACAGCGTTGACAGCTGTGACGCAGTATGACCCTGCATTGTGCGGCTTCATCTCCTTTATCACTAGACTCTGCTTCTCCCCCTCAGCTTTAACCAGATGAAAGGCATCGCTTCGTATCTCCACATTATTCTTTCTCCATGTCACTGGGAATTCAGAGAAAGACACAGGAGTGAACCGATAGAGCAGGATGCCTTTCTACAGATTTCAGAACCAGATTTCTATGAATATTCAGCGCTTTTTGCTGGAAGTAATTATTCTCTACAGCATTTTTCACCTAAAATCCTCCTACTACAGCTTACAAGAACACACAAATAAGACAAAATAGTGGGAATAAACAAAAAATATATATATAAAGTACTGTTAAAAGTGCTCCCTAAGAAGTGAGTTGTCTATATTTTTTAACTACAAAACAAACGGGGTGAACATGAGCCGTACTGATGAATAAACAGGACGTTCTCGGTTGTACCTTTGGGGGCGGGGCTTCCTGTGATGATGCACTTCAGTGTGACCTCAGAGCCACTCGACGCTGCCGTGTCCTTGAGAGGCTTCTCAAATGTTGGGGCCTCAGGTGACTCCTCATCGACAGACGGGTAGGAGTCATCAGATGAACCTCCTGGAAGCGAGAGGTCCATGTTTATGCAGAATCGATTATGAGGTTTCATAAATGGGTCAGAGGCCAAAATAAATAACTGGGTAGTGCTTGGTGTTTGCTTGACTAGTTTTAAAAATCATTTTTAGGTACTTTTATATATAATCCGTGAGTGTAGACAGATATGCAACAGGACACATTTGTGTTGGAGGTGAAATGAGAACGAAGCTCTCACACACTGAGGACAGCAACCTTCTGGTGTTCAGCTCAGTTTTTTGGCAGATACGAGGCAGATTCCCAAAGAGAACTGAAAACCATGAATATGACTTCAGATGTGTAAAAGAAACATTCTGTGGTTTGAAGTTTTTCTGTAGCTTTTGTTAGAAAATGAACAGAAGTTGAGCCTTGGCATCACAGGAAGACACTTCAGTCAAGACGGACGAGTACTCAACACACCCTCCAAAACGTTAAAACTGTTTTATCACTTTGAGAAGTCTCTGACCAGCACTGGACCTGCTCAAACCATTCTGGAGGGAAATACTTTGTGTCCAGAAACACTGTTTGTCTTAATTTGGTTTTTCACAGTTACCAGGAATGCTCATGAACTCTCTCGTACCTTCCTTGGGAGAGCCGGGTTCAGTCGGGCGACTTTTCTTGCCTTTGCGGGTTCGACCATCCTTCCTCCTGGCCTTGCTGATGCTTTCTGTCTCCGCCAGTTCATCCTTCACAACAATTATGGGGATGTTTAGATTCAAGGATGGAGATCTCCGTCCCGCCTCGGCCCTCCTCTTCTTTATCAGCGGGCTGATGGAGGGAGTCGGTGACGGGGTCAGGCGGGAGGATTTGGGTGGATGCTGGGAGCCCGGTTCCTTCATTGTTACTGGGGAGACTCTCTTCACTGTTGGGTTGGATGATCTCTGGTCGGACTTTCTGTCCACTTCAGTGTCTCTTCCCGAATCCATTCTCAGGTCTCTGCAAGAGGTTGAAAAGTTAAGAGATGTGGCAACAAGTCTTTGTTTCAGTGTGTACATAAACAAGAAAAATACTGCAAAATACTACCAACATGTTTGGCACAGAAAAACTTTTATGCATTTTTAAATACTTTCCATCACGTGTTTACTTTTATGAGGAATTACAGATATTAAAAAAGATTGAATAAAATCTGAATTATCAATAACGATAATCTTCCTCAAACCTGATCAGACTTTTCCTTGCAGCTGGTTGTCCTGGTAACTGGTGAACTGGTGCCGTTTCCATAGTAACAGAAATTTTCCCTGTGCTTCCTTGCGATGAGTCTTCCACCTTCTGTGTCATCTTCTCCTCGTCAGGTTTGCTTCTTGGACTCCCCAGACCTTTGTCCTGGGCCCGTGGAGAACTCTGCAACTTGCTCTCATCTTCCTTCCCTCCAACTTTTCTGTCCTCCAGAGCTCGCTCCCTCGCCTCCAGCTTTTTCACCACTTGGGGAGGAATGGGCTCTATTTTCCCTGTGTTCACCCGATCTCTCTGCGACACCTGCTCAGTGGAATATGACTTCTTCAAGCTTGGCTTCCCCACAAGTTTCTTGATCCTCTGGAGCTCTTCTGCAAACTTGCTCTGGTAGCTTTGGACCCTCTGGGAGAAGCTGGTCTTGTCCTCCAGTGAAGAAGCCCGTTGCTGGAATGCTGCTCTCTTCTGGCTTGCCCCCTGCAGGGTTCGTCCCTCGTCTCTGCCGGTACCAGCTGCTGCCTTTCCACCGTCATCTGAGCCAAAGGAGCTTCCCCTTCTGGGAAGATCCACACTTGCCCTCCGCTCCTCAAAAGCTCGGACCTTGTCAAAGATTTTGGGTCCTGCACGGGCCAGTTTGGGTGTCATGACCACACTATTAACCCCAGACGACTGGCCATTCTTAGAAGCTTGAAGGTTTGAATGCTGCGGTGTTTCCGAGTCCTTTTCTGGGGTATTGATGCTATGTTTGCTTGTGGTGCGAGGTGGCTGGGGAGCAGACAGGGGGGCACGGGAGGGGACCTCCTGTGAATCATCAGCACTTTGAGTCCTGGAGGAGTGAGGATGGAGTTGTGAAGTTAGAGCACTAGCACAGCTGCGAGGCTTTGGGGGATTAGTAAAAACGCTGCCAAATGTTCATTTGTGTATTGTCCGTTTTGTCTGTGCTCCTTGTGTCTCACCTCATGAGCAAAACATCAGACAAGGTGAAGGAAATGGCGAAGAAACAAATGAAAGTAAATTATGTCACCCATATAGAAGACGTCAAAGCAATTTAATCTAAGCGCATCAAAGCGGGAGAAACTCAAAGATCACAGATGTAAAACATGAACTGTTACAAAATACCAGAAAAAGTGTCCCAACTTTCACTTCAAATACAAAATTATCATGCCTAAAAAGAACCTGTGAGTCACGTTCATGCTAACATCGGCTTGGATCAAAGCTGGCATGCCACTGCAAAACTAGAAAGACGTGGTGTTAATCCAACTGTGAGGGGCTGCTTTAGAAAACATGCAGTGGGTAAAAAGCAGATTCACAGTTTTCAGGAGTGCAGAATTATATAAATTAGCAAAGTCAACAAAAGTACCCTTTCTCTGGGTTATAAAATATGAACAATATCAACACTAATATTCATTGAAGTTGTCGTCGTTGTTAAAATGAAATTCAACCACACAGCAATAAAACTGAGTCAAAGGAAAGTGTGATTAAAAACAAAAGAAAGTAAAAACACTATGAAAAATGTAAAAGTATGAAATGAAACAAATGGAATAAACTTTTTGCCTGTTGGGTGTATGAAGGTTACAATATTGTGCATTTCTGAGTCAGTTTTTGTTTGTTTTTTTTAATTTGGGGGTTGAGGCCAGTCTTGTTGATGTTTTAGTGGAATCCCAGAAATCAGACGCCATGTGCTATAACGGCATTGAAAATGTTCTCCCTCTGTAGAGGCTGAACATGCTCCCATAGTAGTCGCTGCCTACGGAAACACTTTCCTCTGACCCCTGAACGGGCCGGGCCAGGTTAGCGTGAGAAGCCCGGATCAGCGGTTCCACACCCAGGTGACGGACAGGTGGGGCCCCCTCGGTGGGACCCCCACCAAAGGCTTGCCTGGCTGGGTTTGTGGGATCCAAATGTGGCCCTGGAGGGCGGGAGCCCAGAGCACGGAGCTCTCGCTCCACCACTGGGTCGTAGGCGCCGGGGAGGGTGGCCCTGCGATCTGAAGCATCTGGGTTATAGTCCATCATCCGTCCCCCCTCACCTGTGGACGAGCAGAGCTTCATTAAAGTTTAGTTGCTGCACACTGAATGAAATCTCTACATTTGTTTTATTATTCTTTTCTTAAAGAACATGATTTCATGCTTTTATAAAAAAAAGCAACAATAAAATGAGGTTTTATAAATTAATTGAGAGATGCAGCAGTGAAAAAAACCTGATGATACTGATACATAAAAGAACTGCTGGATCATCACTAAATGTGAAAGGGTTTAGACAGATAAATTGTCTATTGACAGCTTAAAGAGAAGAAATGAAAGAGAAAGTGGAAAGCTACATTTGGGGCGTTTCCCACTTAAAGAGAGCCTCCCGCATCGTAAATCAGGTAATGATTTAAATTTTAGTGATGAAGAACAGAGGCAGGAATGCTTGAGCAGCAAAAAGAAAGAGCCGTCAGCATCTTCGGTTAACGAAGGAAATCCAGAAACGGCGACGGACTCGAGGACATAAAACGTCAGACCGCTTAACTGACTGAGTGAATTGATACTGACTCAGCCCCACCGACAGAAAGAAAACTGCATCCGTTTCTCCCAGGGAAAAATATTACACACTTCAAGCTCCAAGACACACCGAGCTTCAAAATAAGAATTTCATTTCTCTCCGAGGTCGAGCAGCACTTCTCCTTTTTCAGCTGAAAAGGCAGATTAGAAGCAGCATGTTTGGAAACGAATGGCTCGTGAAATTTTTACAATCCAGAATCATCTACTTCCCCTGGATGTAAATAAGCCCCGGTTGTCGACACGGAGAGGAAAAACCGAGCATATGTTCACTCCGATTGCTAGATTAAAGAACTATAAACTTCGGGGACTACGACAACAAACAGCCTGCTTTAGAAAGAATGCTCCACTGATGATTTTCTATGAAAACCCATTAATGATTGTTTATAGGATGGCTGCCAGAGTTTTACTGTATTTATACAGCAATCCAAACCACAAATATGCCAAAGTTAAGCAAACATTTCACCAGTAGAAGTAAGATTTTGCAAAAGTCTTCAAATGAACTTTTTTTTTACAGATTTACAGTAAATTTACAGCAACTCTGCCTCAGCTGACGAATACTTATAGTTTCATTTTTTTCACTTTAAAGCTACAAGCACACAATATCAAAAGGTAACTAATACTATTAGTTAATATCTCATTATTTTGCTGAAACAGTCTCAGGTTTTCAGGTTGGAGACAAGCTCTGAGATCGAGACCTGCCACAGGTTCGCGGCTGGAAACTAGGCCAGTGTGCCACTGTTGCGTCACACCGAAAGGGATAATCACATTTCATCCAACACCCGTCGCGGGCCAAGCTGTGAACAACCTTCATTAAATCTATCAGTTCATGCTGAAACACTATTTTGAACAAGCGTATTTTTGGCAGCGATACTGCTGTTGCAGTAAACCGTACTGAATATCATCTTATAAAAAAATGTAAAGAGCTATCAATTATGCAGATGCTGCTCTCTGAGTCGTGTTTTTGCAAGTAATTTTTGTTTATTTCTAAATGCTTTAAACAGGATCAAATCAAAAGATCAAGAGAAAGCTGGTCAAAACACCTGAGGGTCCTCTTCGGCCATCCTTGTCCTGGTGTCTCCCGGGCCCTTCTTTGGTTTCCATCTGAGGTTCTGTGTTCTCATCTTCTGTGGTCTCAGAGTCTGAAAACCAGAAAAAAGGGGAAACCCAATGAGCAACACGGACAAATGTCGGCGACGGAGAAGCAGGACAGAGAAAGTGAGGTAGAGGATGAGAGGATCAGGACAGGGTGACAGGGAAAATGATGTAACGGTTTCTTGGCAGCACACAGTTTAATGCTTCACAGAGTCCCGCCGGACTAAAATAAATGGGTTGAAGCTGGAGCGGGACACCGGGCCAGAAATAAAAAGATGCTCAAGTAAATTCCAGATTGACAGGAGAAGACGATAATAAAAATGGTTTTTCATTTTTAACTTTAATCAAAGTCGCAAACTAAGTTATGGACCAATGATGGAGGCGATTACAGAGTAACTTTTTGAGATACGAGTAAAGAAAATTCAGTCTATTTAGAACATGACAATTATAACTGAGTTCACAGGAAAGAAAACTTAAACCGCAGCTTTATAACCCATAAAAAGATGATATAAGAGAACTCAGCTTTAACCAGAAGGAACACAAATATGGCACAAGTAAATAGAAATAAAAAGTCAGGAAGAATGACTCGCAGAAGAAACAGATCTTAAATGTGAAGAGCAAGCTGATGCAAAAAAAAAAAAAAAGGGAAAAGGCCTGAGGGAAACAGAAACCACAGGCAGGGTCAAAATAATCTCAAACCATGTGTGTGACTGAGATCCCATATCAGCAGGGTGAGCAGATGAAGTCAGCGGCGGACTGACAGATGGATGAAGGGAGAAGGAGGAGGGGGGTGGGGATAGGCAGGAGATGAATCGAGACAGGCAGGTTTACCATAGCTTTGCTTTCGGCAGGAGCGGAAAACTTCGCTTCCATAGTGGCAGCAAGAGAGGGCAGACGGGAGAGCACCGTTACTATGGAAACCAGCATCTCTCTCACCCACACGACCAATCCTCTTCGTACCCATTAGAGTCTAAAATCGCCAGCCAAACTGCTGGGTGGCTGACAGATATGTTTACTGGTTAGAGAGCCTGTGAAGGAGGAGGGCGATGACAACCGCAAAATAGGTTGCACCTCATTGAACCTCACATCAAGTCAGATCCTTATTAGATCGTTCCAGAAGGTCTGCCTAATAATAAAAAAGGCCAGTTTAACATCAACAGTCACCATTAACTCGCAAGATTGCTACTCTGTGCGTGTTTCCATGGGTGTTATACAGAGCCACCCATCTGTACCAAATTAAATATGAAGAGCATGCATATCAGACAAAAGCAAAGGAAATCGATTACAATCTAATAATGGAGGAATATAATCCAAAGCACACCGCTTTAATTGTGATGTAAACACCATTTGGAGCCATGCGAAGGCTGTATCTGCTTTGGCTTAGGTGACGAACTCCACAAATATTGCAAAACACTGAATCATAAACCACTGAGACTAGATGTTATCCACTCAAGGATTTTATGCAGAGCGGCATCAGCGTGATTACTAAAATGCTGCATGGTGGGGGTGGATGCACAATAACAAAACCCACTCTCTGTGTTTACAGCAGTTAAACAGGAAAACATACAAATGCACTAAAGAAATACATCTGCTCTGTAGTAGCCGCTTGAATATCAA
>JAOWBL010000012.1:2789053-2799769 GCA_028564865.1 Zenarchopterus dispar
AACCACAGACTGTTGGAGGCTAAAACACAAACAGAAAATGACGGAGGGGAACCAAAAGGTCATTTCGGTTTTTAACAGAAAAACTGAACATGCTACAGCAGAAGAGAACATGTAAAGCTCATACTGACAACACACCATGGGTAAATCTGCCAAATGTCCGTGTGGAGTGCCCAGTTCTCTGAAACAAGATACAAGAGTAAGATGCATTATTCATAAGCAATTACAGCCAAAGATTTAGTTTTCACAGAACACTTCAGCACAAACTGCAAAAGCTCCCATTTACACTAAAGCACCTCCTCTGTCACATTTGTCACTCCGAGCAGGGAAAAGCAGGATTTGTGGTTGTTTCTTCACCACCTTTTACACAGAACATGCCTCATTTGAGTCTCAATTTGTCTTTGTTGTGACATATTTTAAGCATCGTTTGCCAACACAAAGAGATGTGGTTCTGAAGATATTGAGGGTCATTACAGCAGGAAAATCTCCAATCTATAAAGCGAGTCCATTAACCGAGCACTGGCATCCATTCTTCATTCTGGGAACAAATCTTCCAAGTGACTTTTAAAAGCAGCTCCTACGTCTTCATCAACAAATCGAATTAGGACTAATAAGATCATTTAAATGAAATATATCAGGTGGAGCTTTAGGGGGGGATCTTGTTTCATTAGTTAGCCTGACAACTGTGTGGACTCCCAACTATCAAAACATCCCATCTCCGTTTGTGTGCTTGAAAACATTGGGTCAAGATCTCTTGAGACGCTGAAAAGTGACTGCATCACAATGCGATGAAATGTTTCAAATGTGGAAAAATTCAGATGTGCGACAAAGACTTCAGGGTATCTTGTGAGTGAGTGTCCATGCTGATAAAGCACTTGATAAAACTGCTTCCTGGACAGTCTGTCAATCAGCACCATGGAGAGCTCCAGAAAATGACTCACTGCTTTGCAGCCGACTGAAAGCAAAAGTAGCAAAAGTGAAATGACTCATTTCGCACTTCTTTCCCACTGCGTTAACAGCACGCTCCCCATTGGTGGATGCTTTTGTGTCAGGCAATTTGATTAAGTGCTGTCTGTCGGTAACTGCTGCTTGACAGAATCCCCTAGAAGCCACCGCTCTTGCCATGATTTCTAATGTTATACCCTCAAGGCAATCATATCAGCAAACGCCAGCCTCATGCAGCATTCTTTAGAAAATTAGGATTTGGCCAGCACTTCAGAAAATAATCCAAATTCGAGCAGCATTATATAAATCTGCTGCTGGAAGCCATCACACACGTCTCAGGGGTTTGATATTTATGCAAAATTGAAAAGCGGCGAAGCCACCGACAGAAATCAGCCTGTTCCTTCGCTCAGCTCGCTTCGACGCCCTTGCGAGTCGCTGGCCTGATTCTCGTGTCTCCGTGGAGTGTAGCCTACTGACACACTTTTCATCTGCCCCGAATTTGTGAAACCTGGTAAATGAATTACTTATTACCCAACACAACTGTCACGGCTGCCAAAGAAAAAGGCTTATATGACAACACAGAGGGTGCACAATGTTACAGAGGCAGTTTTAGTGCTTCAGAATGAGGGTTTTAAGAATTTAATTTCAATTTGTTGGGCATGTTAAGAGACATTTTTCTACCTGGCAACCCGGCTACTTTTCTTCTCCTGACTTTCTTTGTTAGCTGGTCTAGATTTTCCTCTATTTTTCAACAGAAAAATCTCATTTATCTGTAATTTTCCAACAAAACTGATGTATTTTCAGCTTTTTTTTCCCAATTGAAATGCTGTTATACAGTGAAGAAGCCACACATTAGTGTTATTATAATAAGCTAAAGGGTGTGGCTTTTCTTGTCAATATATAAGAAAAAGAAATATATGAAAAACCCTCACGAGTGTAGCATAATATCACCATAATTTTAAGATTTTTTTTTTAAATTTTCCCATAAAGAAGCAAACTCACCTGAAATCTCTTCTTGGACCAAATTTTCTTCATCTTAAAAGTAGTGCTTCCTGTCAAGTGAAGACGATTACCTGTGGCATGAGCTCACGAAAACATCCCCACAACCGGAAAAAAGAAAAGAGCCCAGGGTGTGGTACGAGGAGCAGCAACAAAAATCAAGACTGAAAACAGGACTGAGCTCCCTTTTGTGCGTGGGTGTGTTTACTCTCCGGTCTGGCAGCAAGACGGGCGAGAAAGAGATCGAGCGAGAGAGGTTGAATGCAAATGAAGCTAAAGCCAGGTGTCTTTGTGTCTGAGTGTGCATCTGCTGATGTGAAAAGTGACGTAGAGGCTGTCTTTAGAGGGGCAATTCTCAGCTGGCTTTCCGTCTCTCTCCTCCGCCTGTTCTCCCTTAATCGAGAGTGCACTCAAAACAAGAGGAGGTGGGGGTTGGACGTCTGAGCAGAACGGCTCTGTTGGCCTTGATTGCAGCGATGAGGAGAGGATTATATGAGGATGAGCAAAAAAAAAACTGAAAATGAGTTCAACTGAGTGTGTTGGCTGGGTTCTTCCTTTCCTCCAGGAGTGACAGATGCAACGGGAAAGTCAGGGGGAGAAGAAAGAGAGAAGTAGACAAAGAAAGAGGAGGGGGGGTGGAACAAAGAGGCAGGATGGAGGGAGGAGGGTTCATCGAGGAGGAGGCAAATTAGGGGAGAAGCGGGGAGGAAGCGGTAATAGATGATGGGATAGAGAAAATGATAACAGCAAGCCATAAAAGAGAGAAGAAAAATATATGCTCTCATAAATGAAAATGTGCAATCCTGATCCAAAAACCCAACATATTTGGCCCTCTATTTCACACCCTGCTGTACTGCCTCTTTTCATTCTCCTCCTCTTTGTTGTCCTCTCTGAGGAAGATAGCAGCCGTCAGCAAAACCCAGAAGCCATCAAATATTTATCTACTATATTGCATGTGTGTTAGTGCTAACCAGTGATAGGGTCGCCGTCTGAGGCATCTGAAGGCTATCTAGACCTGAGGAGCAAACGCGTCTCTACACCAGGATCACAGCCTCATACGTGCCATCAGTCTCAGAAACGCACAACAAAAGGCGCGCCGTAGAGCAGTTCATTAAAAAGCGTGGTTCTTCCTGTTACAGGCTAATTATTTGGGGAGTTAAACGTGAACGAAAATGCTGTTAAAATTCTCATCGAGTTCCCACGGCAACGCTGCCTATCTGTCACCAATATCCCACTTTCCAGAGCTGCTCTGTATCCAGTTATATGAAAGAAAATAGGAAATGATTTCAGTGGTAGCAGTGGAAGAAGATTTATCCGTTGTTTAGCTTTGTTTCATTTGCTTTAAAATGATTCGTAAGCCCGGTTAAATATGCATTCAGGTCACCTTTTGCCTGTTGGCTGGAAGCAGAAATAATTGTAAATGCAGCTAAGTCAATCAACAGCATTCAAAGAAACGTCATTTTGTTTAATTGATGGAAGAATCTCAGACAATCAGCTGAATCAAACAGAAATGTCACATCACCTCTGGCGCCAGCTGTTTATCTCAAGATGCTTAACTTATAATATTCACGCAACATTTCCTTTAGTTGAACATCACAACATTACAGCCGCTTAGGTTAAACAAAACAGCAGAAAGTTCCATGTCTTCCACTTTTGATCCCTGTTCATACTGATCAATAACAACAATAGAGTCATTCTAATTCAATGACAAAAAACTGCATTAATTTGATTTTTTTTTCAGTCTAAATCCTCTCATCTATTTGGCGTCCATGATCCCACCGCTCCCCGCTCACTCCACCGTTATTCCTGAACCGATCAGACGTGTTACTGTCAGTCACCTGCCACAAGGACAGAAGATAGTGGGATGAATCTTATTTAAATAAATCTTGTGTAATCAGGTGTAGTGGATCCCCACTTGAGGACAGATTCATGGGCTGGGTTGATCTTTGCTTGGATCAGTCTGTATATATAATTAATCCTTGCATAAGCAGAAAGTCATTTTCACCAGCTCTGACTGCTCTTTCAAGATGTATTTCTTAATCAATAATGCACCTCTTAAAATGACAACTAGACAGTCTGAAAATCAGGAAAAGCACAATACATCTCTTTTAAATAATTAGCAGCAGAGTTACATCGCCAGACTTCATAAGTACTATTAGATCACAACTTGGTGACACAAATAAACACAAAAGCTCGTTTTCTGAAACTGTCACTGTGCTTCAGAAGATTAACAATCTTGAGCTGGGGGTTGTGGGGGGGTTATCAGCTACTTCTCGCTCCTTCTAGTGGTGACGTCTTCTAAGCCTGATTTCCATCAGTCGTGATTGCAACACAATGTAGCTCCAAAAACGTCACTGGCTGACGCTTTTCACCCGACTCTGTGTTTTCGAGGCAGCCTGCCTCTTCGCTCCATTTAAATGTGATCTTCACCTATAAAGAGACTGCTGCCTGGCATAAACCTACCCCCTCTGTGTTTCTACTGGGATAACCGTAAACTCTGACAGACATTAGTCTCAGATGGGCAGGTCCAGATTTTACAGAGCTCATCTGAAAAACTCTTCTACTTATGATTTTGTTTCACAGAAAAATCCAGAAACTTGTTTTTCAGCACTGCAAAGTGACGTTGGCTTCAGTTTATCGCCTGTAAACACAGAAGCAAATCAGGAGCTGCTCTGTGAACGTGCACCGAGTCTAGTCATTAACGTCTCCCTCTCTTTTTATCACGTTTTTTTGCCTAGCAACAAGACATCTTATTTTCCTGAAAACCTCTGTGAAAAGACTGATTTTTGAACAGCTCTCTTCACCAAACTCGAACCCTCCGATTGTTATTTTAACAAACCTCCCTCTATTCACCCTCTACCACCTTGCACTCCTCCATCCATCACCAGTGAGAGGCAGCAGAAAGTGAAGCAATCAATACCAGTGCTTTATGCGTGATATGGGATACACCCCCAAGTAACAGTTCAAAACGCCCCCGGATCAATGAGCCCATCATAACGCAAGACTCCACCACCATCCTCCAATGAAAAGCTCGATATGATGGCAAAGCGTCAATTTCTTGCAGCTTGGATGATTTTCTTCTTCTTGTTTTTAACATTCACTCTAAAAGCTGCAAGTAACCAGCTTCAACCAGTTTCTGACTGGGAAATCTCCGAATGCCAGCCATTAAGTCAAGACAATTAGATTTGGTGGGTGCATGTCATTTATCGTCTCTGGATCTGGTTCCTCTGATGACTCGGGGAGCAAAGCTCTCCAACGCACCGCCTCAACCTTCACAACCCAAAACTTGACTCATCAGTGATCACAGCCCTCTCCTACATCAGAAACAACTGCTCATACAAAATGCAGCTGATGTTTTTAATAAATATAAATCTCTATTGAAAACGACCCGCTGAGCATATGCCAAAGCTGCTTTTCTGCAGCGCTAAGAGACACGGGGAACTTAGGTACCGAATGAGCATTAAACGAATTTGGACAGGTACAATTTGGAATGTGCTGTAGTTTAATTAGCTTAAAACAACAAGAGAGTAAGCAAAGTTCACGGAAAGCCATTGATTTTATGACAAAGCCTGCTTTCTGCGGAGCGGTCTTGATGGATGCCTTGCAGACGTACAGCTTTATCAGCAGCAAGTCTGCCATAATGTTTCTGGAGCAGAAAACAGATCCTGCTGCTGTTACATTACTTTATGATCACAAGGCTTCTGGTCGTACCGTATAATCTATGACTCGTATGATTTTATCAAGTTACCTCATAAAAGGAGAGGCTGCGATTGCAAAGTTTCCTGGTTTGAGAGGCAAACAAGGGAAAGCTGTGTAATTTTCAGCCGTATAGCTTAAAAACCACCTTTGGAGAAAGCCTTTCATTCATTGCATTTTTACAATTTATACGTATGTTTGGTGAGTAAAATAAATAGTCAGTATTTTGGGATTTAGATCTGAATCATTTTAAGACATAAAATCAGTATTTTCAGAAAAAAAATTAAAGTTTTACCATAATAAAAAGAGAGTAGAGTTTTAGTTAAAGCCAGGTGAAAGGCCTTAAAGGATTCCTGTAAGGTGTTTATCTTGTATAATACACAGAACAGAAAGTCAATTTTCATATAAATAATGAAGAAAAAAATAGTTTGCAGCTTTTTTGGTTCTAAATTATGAAATTTCTAGATAAAATGCAGAATCTCCAGAACAAAAAGCATTCTTAACACAGACCATAAAATTTCAAGCCCCTAACGTTATGTAAAACTTATAAAAGTACAACAGAAGATCCCATACACTTCTCTTCAGACCATGAGGAAATTCCTGCAGATGTAAATGTTAACTGTGACTTCAGTCCAGCGCAGATGCTGAGGTAGTTTGGAAACCCGTAAAGACCATGGCCGATGTTGACGGTCAAACTGGAACCTGATCCTAGCACCTAATCCTCAACAAAACCCCCAGAGTTACTGTGAATGACTGGAGCACAAACACGGCATTTTGCCAGAGAGAACCGGTGGAAAACAACATTCGCTTCGCCCTGACATGTTTCCTCAGCTGCCGCCTGCCAGCGGAGAACCTCATTAATTTGTGCAGCAGCTTTAATCCACTTTGATAAAACATCTACAGAACGTGAAACCGTCAAACAGCTATACATTCACTCTGCTCTGACACACCGCTGTAATCCAGAGGTAATCCAGACAAGAGGTCTGAGCCGCTAGGAAATGAAATCGCTGGGATGCCGTGCTGTGTACCGTGTGGCCTATAAAAGGCAGATAGAGTAGATAAATGCATTTAAAGCTCTGCTGCACAAGCTGATTAAACAAAATAGTCAAGACAATCAACTGCAAGCAAACGGAGGACGTTCTCAAGAAATTGCCTATTTGTACCTTCAATTTGAGGTTATTTGCACTTTAACATATACTTCCCTTAACAAAACACAAACATGATTAAACACGGTAAAAATACTGTCAATATTTTTTTTTAAAATGAAGGAAAAAATCTTTCAAACTGTAGATGCTGGTCAAGTAGCCTACACATTTATTTTGAAAGTTTAAAATGATGTATTCTGCTTTAGTTTATATTTGGATGATAAAATGAATGAAAAATCAACATTTTTCTCCTGCTCTTTCTTTAAAACTGGTGTTAAATTCAACTCTTACTGTAAACGCCGTACTACAAAAATTATAATGAAAGAATTTACGAGAGATAAACTGAACCCAAATCAGCTGCAACAGTTGATTATAATTTCCTGTAACAGTATGAAGATAGTGTTAGATATTGTTTTGATGTCATCTCCTACTCACCTCTCGGTTTCTTCCTTCTTAGCCCACTCGCACCTTCACTAACACTCTTCAAAGATTTCCGGGCATCAAGTAGCTCCTTCCGCAACATTTCTCTTGTTTTCTTCTGCGGGATCTTTCAGAAACCACGCCGATGACTAACTCTCATTTTCACGTCAACCCCAGTCCCTTCTTCTGAAGTGTGAAACGGGAGGATGGTCACGTGAGGACGAGCGGCCTCAGAACGGCCGCCGGACCTGAAAACTATCATCTTCAGCCCATGTCGCTCTTTCTTGCCCCTCTCCTCGTCCCCCTCAAGGCCCAACTCTGACTGCCAACTTCAGCGGTCTATTTCAAGTCCTTCATAGTACAAACCCCCACCACCCCACGGTTATACTTCCCCACTGCACCCCCGTTCAGAGAGCCAGCCCCTTCCTTCCCACAGTTAGAGATTAAACCCAACAGAAACCAGATGACCTTACACTGTCCTCTCACTACAGGGAGTGTGGAAACTCTGCTGCAAGGCTGATCTGTTGTAATACACCACGATAATATCCCACATGTACGCATTTTGAGACAGATCTACTCAGCTATGAGCTGACAAACCTTGAAACTGCACAGCTTTGTATCGATTAAAAATGAACTTTTAACTAAATTCTTACAAATCAAAGACAGATGAATCAGTTTAGCTGTGTGGGGATGGACTGAACCTCCTCTGTCATCCCGTCACTCTACAGATCCTCAATCAATCACTAAATTAATCCAAATATCCATATTCAAGATAAATGTTGATTGTTTAAAAGAAATGACTGATTTTGTGTATAATATATACATATAAATCGATAATAAACAATATGAAGGACTGAAACATCACTTTAGATTAGATCATCTGTTTTAAAGATTCTCACATCTCATTCAGATTTGAGGAAAAACAAGTTTAAAAACATTAAACTTCGCGTTGAGTTCCTCGTCTAACGATTGTTGTCACTCGGAAACTTAACCCACCAGCTGATCGTCACGTCACAGATTTGCCTCAAACACCACAATTTCTTTCAGCGACGACTGAAGAATTCACACATCTTTTTTTAAAATCCAACAAAAATAGATTCGAGTGTCAAGTTCAAGTGTGAGCTGGTGCAAAGGCACAGGCGGATTGAACATAACACTGCACCAGTCTAGCTTCAAAACGTACAGTCAGATCAAATGCCAGCTCCGCAAAATAAGCCAAACAGATGCAAATATGAGAAGAGGCCCTTTCCATCCTAGTCTCTGAAAATGTTTGACAGCTTTTGTTATTTTGTAGTTCTCTAAGGAAAACATTTATGCAAATATTTAAAAAGCAGCAACGTTTGTCTGTTTTTATCAGAAATGTTGTCTTTACAGTGTGTATGCTTATCCAGCAGCACCTCGGGGGGGTCTTAGCAGGAACCAGACTGTTAAAGGTTATCTTTTGATTAAATCAGGTCTGACACCTTCATGCTGCTACATGAAAATACAGAACTGACGTTGTGAAAAGAGGCCTGAAATATCAGAAATGACGCGTGGCTTTCTGCAGAGCTCCCATAAAACTGATTATCCCACCTATGGACGAGCGACGGCGTGTTAATCAAACGCTCGACGCCAGAGAGGGACGTGGGTGATTTGTAACAATCTGTAACCCAGACGAGCCCGTGACGCAGCAGACCTCACCGTCTGACTCGAAAGCAGCCAAAACAGCCATTAAAAGCAGCCGGACACACAAACAAACACAGAAATACACAATGTCTCCCTTCGGTGTCTTTTCATCACGGCGGCCGTGATCGAGTGTGACAGTGCTGCGTCTTGACCGCGGTGAGGCTATAATTATCTGTGATGTCTGCCGGCGCAATTGGAGAAGGGGGGCCGGCGGCATCCACACATCACTGGAGCACGAGCACTCGAGCCGGGACGGCACATACCGAGCCATAAATAACCACAAGGAGACAGACAGGGAGAAGAGGGGAGATGCACAAGGGAAGCAGAGGTTGGAAAGATAAGAAAACAGACCGGATCATTTATTTACTGTCTTCTGCGTGTTTGTTGTGAATGTAAATGAAGGAGGAAAAAAAAAACAGTATTACTTTTGTTTTTGTTAGAGGTTTTATATAATAATTGTGCTTTTTTTTAAGTTTTATTCCAGGATTTTAAATTGTCATCACCTTGATGTTTCCCATCAGACATTGAGTCAACTCTCACCAGTAAAAACTCTTTAACTTCAGTTTGATCACGTTTAAAGTCTGCTGCGAACTAAAAGGTTCAAAAGGTTTGTACACAAGTAAAAAAAACAGAAATATGAAAATAGTTTTAAGAGAACACAGATCTCGTGGTCTTGTTATATTACTAAGACAAAGCTGAAACACAAAGGAGGATGCGGTGAGAAAGAGACAAAAATAAATAGTTAACGACGTCTGATGAAAACTCAGAGAGCGAGACGGAGACACGGAGGTGCTGAGTGACAAACCAGCGGGACAATGTCTGCCAGCTCATGGTGGCAGAGCTGGTGACATGCGAGCTCAGCCGTCATCTTTGTTCAGACGCCAGAGCGGCAGGGGGACGAGGTATCCAGCAACACAATGATCTCACCGTAAACCAGAGCCACAAAGGACCTGAATGGATGATGCAAACTTCCTGAGTGGGTTCAGACCTCCAAATGTGACATTGATACTGCAGGACAATGCAGCTGGGTGTTGCGCACTTGATCCGGTTAACAATCCTGCTCTTGAAATCGCTTTCTGTTTCTGGAAAACTGTTAGCAGACTGATAGTTGCGTGACGTACGTGAAACAAGCAAGAGACGCCGACTTTGAGTAAAATTACACCTCATCAGACGTTGGAGCCCTAACAGACGACTTTTATCGTCCTTCAGAGACATTTTCATATCTCGCACGGTTTGCCGTGCACATCTACACATGCACACCGGTCAAATTGAAGTAAACCATGTCGCCAACGTGTTCTAATTTTAGAAATGCTTGAGAGCTGCAACGGCAGGGATATCTTTCACGGCTTAATTTCATCTGACAGTTAATTCATGGCCTCGCTCTTTTATTTCATCGGTTGGTAGGTATCAGTTCACAAATTTTTACTTTTGTTTCACGCAGCTGCAAGTGAAATGTGTACACACAACAAAGGAAGTTACAAAATACGTGGAAATCAGAACTGTTTTGTTCTCATTTACCTGCAAAATAATCCAAATAGTACAACAATTAAAAAAGATCTAATGCTAAATCATAATAAAATGTTTTAGAAATACAAATAAGCTTGAAATCATGATGTTCTGTAAGATTTGTTTTTAAATTGGAGCTAATATACAACCCCAGATAATGTTTGTGGAAAATATAAGATAGTGTTAAAGATAACAGTAAAGTCATGAGGCTTTTTCTCATGATAGCAGATTTTTCTCTCTTACTTAAAGTCCTGACCGCACGGTCAAAAACCAAAACTCCCCAGCTGCATGATCACACTGAGCTGCCAAAAGCTGAACCAAAAGTACCACTGAGAAAACAGAA
>JAOWBL010000012.1:2814984-2835424 GCA_028564865.1 Zenarchopterus dispar
GTACTTATGCCGTGATATTTAAAACAGGTCCAGTGCAACAAAAAAAACAAAAAGAGGGATCTGCATCTGAAAACCCAGCTACTTGGCCTCAAATGACCTGATGAGGCAACGAAAAAAAAAAAAAAGAAAAAAAAAAGGAAGAGCTTGTGGAAAAAGTATAAGCCCCTCTGACAAATGGGCCCGATTGACCCTTTAAACTTGAGTTTGAGGCGCCACCGCTCTCAGTTTCCATCAGTACAACCTTTATCCCCCCCCCACCATCCTCCCCACAAATGTGATATTCAGCAAGACTGCGCTACGAGGACATGACCTGCGCGCTGAACAATGAACCCTCACCAAAAGCATCTCGGGGAAATGAAAGGATGATGACTCCCGAGCCCTCAAACCACTAATGATAGTCCAATAAAGAATGACAAACACAAAAACAAGCAGCCAAACGCTGACAATTGACTTTTGCTCTCCCAGGATGATCCGCCGCCACCGGCGTGCCAATTTCATCGAGCTTTCAGCACAAGTCAGTCACCTCAGAGACTAAAGTGCACCTCAAAAATGCAGACCTTCATACTTGACCATGTCATGGAGCCAGTGGTCTGGTTCCTTATTAAAAGAGGACAATAAAGTCAAGATTGGCTCCTCCACTCATAGTTGCTAAATCTTTTTTTTTTTTTTTTTTTTTAAGTATTTACAGCACCTTTAGTGAACAAGTACATGCCGCCTTCTCCAGACAGAGCCAAAAAACAGCTCATGAGCCAACAATGAAAGTGACTCAGGAACTGGTTTTTGGCTCAAGGAGGACACAAACATCCCTGAAAAACTTCCCAGCAGACCAAAACCAGCTTTTTTTTCTTCTTCTTCTTCTACACAGTAGCTGGTCTGCCAGTGTCAGACAAACGCAACTGATTTAATGACTTTTCTGCTTCAGGAGTCAGTGGGCTCCAGGAGGAGATGGAGGTGGGGTTGGTGGTGGTGGTGGTGGGATAGTTTTGGGCAAAGGGTCTGGACAAAGCAGAAGTTAACATTCCTGCTTAACCAAAACCAGAGCGCTTGGATTTTCGGGTTCATGGAGCAGACAGAGGGCAGGCGGGCGGGCAGAGCAGCCAGAGCGGCCAGAGCAGCACAAGTCCATCACTTCCCCTCTGCTGCCACCTCTGAATCTCAGCTTTCCAGAAGAGGACGGGATCCTCTTTAAAAGGGTCCTGAGTAGGACTGCTGAGGGCTACAAGCACGCTTTGCTGAGTCAGACTGAAATGTTTTGGAAATTGTGGCATTCCTGGAGGAAAATAAACTTGTGCCAAGTCCTGGTGGGGAAACAAAAGTCCACGGACTCCCAAGACTAAGCCCACCATCTGAAGGCAGACGGAGTCACGATTAGTCAGGAAAGTCAAACCACAATTAGTAGAGGAAACAACCTGGATGGAAAACAGAAGGAGAGAAAGGGGGAAAATAAAGAGGAAAGAAAAAAAAAAAGAAAGAAAAAGTAAGCCACGCGTATAGTCTGTGGGTGAGAGTTTATTTAAACTACCGCGACGTGGACTTTCCGGTCTGGTGTATTATTGAAAAACAGTCTAAAAATAACTTTTAAAACTCTGAGTCTTGAAACTTTTCTACAGTTTTCAGTTGAAACGAATGAACGCGTGACGACTCACCACTCTCCGCCACGCGCGGCTCTACAAACTCGCCCCACTCGGTGCACTGCCACTAAGCCAAACTCGTAAACTTGACTTTCTTTTGAAACAGCCCAAACACGCAAGTGACTTTTGGACTTCCAGGCGGGGGAAGAAAGAAAGCGGGGAGACGTGCGTCCCGACACTCACCGTGTGCGCTCCACTCTGCGCCGCGTCTCTCTGCGCTTAATTGCTTCACCAGGTTTTTCTAATTAGCGCGCGCGCTCATCTGCGTCGGCGTCCGTGGCAGCCGTCAGCGTGAACCCATCCAGCCCGTGTTGACCCCCATGTGCGTGGGGTTCCGACTAAGAGGACAAAAGAGAGGTCTTGGAGTACTGTAGGCTCCTGCTCCCCTCTTCTTCTTCTTCTTCCTCCTCCTCCTCCTCCTCCTCCTCCTTCTTCTTCCTCCCCTCTGCACCTCCTCCACGTTAAAAAAACAACAAAAAAAACCTGCCCCACTCAAGTGAAGGAGCCCCCCTCCTCCTCCCTGGTATGAAACCTGAGATCCACGACGCTGACTACCGTTTTACCTTCAGGAAAACAGTGACCATGAGAATCACGTGTGACGATGCTTTCCAAGTGTCAATCTGCAACAAACCCCAGATCTCAAACCACGTGGACTGCGAGTTATTCATCAGATCACTTTAGCATATAACCAAATGGTATTAAAATAATGAACATGTCACTCATTCTCCAAAAAGTACCTTTTTATAACTGTCGTAAGAAATTCACATGGGGCCAATAATGGAGCAGGGGCCCCGTGTCGGGCATGTGCTGGAGGCTATCTCAGCTCTCATTAGACTAAAAGTGGGAATCAGTTATTATAGTTTTTTTTTTTAATAACCTAAACTAAACAGTGAAAAAATAATCCAGTTAACTGAAATAAGTCAATACCTCAAAAACTAAGACTAAACAAAAACGACACTGAAAAATAAAATAAAAATTAAAAAATTCAGAACTATTACAACCCTGGACAGATTGACAGTCCATCACAGCGCCACATCCTTCAGCTTTGGACTCTTGGAGTACCTGGAGTCAAAACTTGCAAACTCCACACAGATCAGCCACCATGCTGCTTTAAAGAGAAAAAAAAAGTTTCTGTACTTGAAATTGTTTATTTGGATGCCTGAAGTCACAACCAGTTTACACAAAAACCTCCTTCAGGTATGAAAACATATGCTGAGATTTGTTAGGGTACTGTGACATCACAGATCCGGATCAAAGTAGACTTACCCAGCCTCCACATCTGTCTCCTACAACTTACCTCACATTATGCTGCACCTATTATTCCTCCGAGCACTTGTCTATGACACAGATCTCTCATCAGGTGTAATTAAAGAGGGGTGGGGCCTAGTGTCTGGCTCCGCCCCCTAAAACCAGCAGCTATGAACAGAGCCTTCAATAAATGGTAGAAAAGAGAGCCTTTGTGGGGTTTTTTTTTTTAAAATTTCTCTATGGTATTTGACCCAAAGCACATCACAGTGTTTTACTAAGACTCCAGGAAATTGTTTCAACTTTTGGAGGAAAAAAAAAAGTCTATGTCTCCTTTAATATAAACAGCCTTTGAAGTTTGATGTCTTGGAAAAGAAAAAGTTAAAGGAGACTTTATGAATAATTCTTTCAGTGTGCTTGAGGGTATTCATTCTGGTGTCTAAAAAGGAAAAAACAACAACATAACACAACTCTGTCTCTTATTTTTGTCTGTCTAGGTCTGAAACTCAGTAACTCAATCAAACGTTCAGGTTTTCAGGATTCTGTGACATCATCGATCCAGGTCAGTTCAGCATTTTGAACTCTCCAATTTTATCTTCATCCAACTTCAAGTAGAAGTGACATTTGTTGTTCCTCTAAAGTGGAAAGTTGAACTTCTTTTGCCTTTTCTTTTAAGTTGTGTCATCAACAGCAAACTAAGTAGCAGTTATACTGATAACTTAAGATAAAAAATTACTTTCCACTTCTGAGATGAAACTAAATGCAGCATGATTTGAAGTCGGAAACCGAGATTATAAGTAGGGATAAAGATGATCCATCTAGTTTGAGTTGGTTCTGTTATATTTAAATGGTGCTTTAACTTGTCATTGAAGAAATTACAAATACGCCAAAAATTGTGCCACTATAAAAACTACTAATTAATGAAAGTTTTCTTTATTCCTTATTGGGCTGGGCGTTACAAGAAGACTAAAGCATTCCTTCGTGGTGCGGTGTGTCAACAACCTGGGCCGGTTAAACAGTTAAACTTGACTCATAATAACTGCCAGTTAAAGTATTGATCAATCCTCAGAGTGCTGTCAGTGTTTTAGACTGGAGAGAAGTACTCTAACTCTTAAAAAAAAAACACCACCTGCTTCGAACGGAGCTGTGAAGTCATTGGCTGAAAAAGCAGCTGTTGTATTTTATGATTTCATGGTATTTTGATCAAAACCTTCCAAATCTGTGTCAACAGGACAAAAAAAAAGCTTTATTTGATCATTTACACGATTGACATGTGCAGATTATCAAACAAATGAAGAAAAGGGCTGCATTTACAACCGTTTTACCAACCTGTGCAGTCACTGTAGTTTCAGCCTTTTTATATCATTTTGCACTTTTTGTGTACTTTAGTGTTACTTTGTTCACATTTCATGCCTCATTTCTGACCTTTCCGTGCTTACATCTTTCTAATGTTGAGTTTTAAGTTTCATTGATCTTTGATGCCACTTGGGATTTTTCTGGAGTTCTTTTAGTCTCTCTGCAGCCTTTTGTTGTATAGTTTTTTAATTTATTTATTTATTTGCACTAATCTCAGGCAGCTCTGAGTGCCTGGGCCCCTGAATCCTGCAGGTACATTCAGTAATCCACCCATGAAACAATCGAGAGACTAAAGTGACTGTTTCCACTCCACGTCATAAAAAAGTCTCCAAATGTATACAGTTAATTGCCATCACAGTGGGTTCACAAAGTGAAACAGCCCTGCAATAAATCCCACTTTTATGAAGGTTGTAATGTTCACTTTTGGATTTATGATGGAGCTTTATAGAAACTGTACAGGCTGTTGTGTTGCTTGCCTTTTCAAAAGGTTATACATCTTGAGAACCCTGTATAATCCTTGGTGTGCACAACATTAATAGCTTGGAGAAAATATTCATGAACTACAGCCTCCAAATTGCCCCGAGGGTTGAGTTAAAGACGGTTCTTTATAACCGGGGTACGTTTGGTGCAGGATTTTGGAAACAGAATGACTCTCTTTTCAGCGATGGTGTAATTAAAGAAGAGTGTATTTTGCACTTGCATGCACATAAATATATATATATATTTTTTTTTAAAAGGATCCTGCATGGAAACATTTGAGACACAGACAAAGGTCTGACGTTACAAAAAAAAAGCTGGATCTAACTAATTTCATAATGGATGTTGAATAAACGTCTTACCAGATCTTTCACTCTGATACAAGTCCAAATCCAGTTTGGAAATTAAAAATCACAGTTTCCAAAGCCAGTCATAATCTACGCCATGCTGTGTTTGACTTAAACTGATCCCAACATAGGAAATTTGTGGAATGCCCCTTTCAACATGATCACGTCTAAATGGGTTCAATTTCCGAGGATTTGTAGTGCAAGAATCTGTTGATCTGTTTACATTCGGAGAGCAGTGTAATCAAATCACTGGCCTTTCTGCCGAGGACCTGATGTTATCCCCTGGACCACAGTTTGGCAGCTCACCGGTCTGTCAGAGCGCTGCGTGACTGCAGCTTTCACATGAGGAGGCCCACCATCCAAGAATTCGGTCGACTCTGGCGTTCAGCAAAACAACAGATTTCTCGCTGTCATGCACAGCGCAGCTGTGGTGCTCCTGACTTTACCGGAGGACCTAGTAGGAAGTTGAAACGGGCCAGATGGCTGCAGCCCAGCTTCATCTCATACCATCCTTCCCCCGCTTCCTCCGGGTCTCTGACATGACCCGAATGAGGCCTAAACTCATGCACCTTTTCCCTTCTGCTCCCTCGCAGACCTCTCAGCATTTGTTGAGCAGATCAAATATCACCAAATGAATGTTGCTGAAGGACAAAAAAAAAAGTGCAAGTTTGCAAGTGCATACAAACATGAAATGATACTCAGATCACCACAAGAGTGGAGCACATCTCTCTCGAAGCTTAAAATTCCTTCCTACACCCCTGCTGAGAGGATATGAACTACTTGATGAAGGGCAGGAGTGAGTGACACAAAGCACTTGTGATTTTTCTACTTTCGCCCACCCCTGAAGTCCACCGTCTCCTGGACTGCAAGCACACATGTTGCGGTAATGTTTTAGTATCAGGAAAGATTGCTTATTTCCTCCCAAAACATAACCATTATGACTCATGGATTTTTTTTTTTCAGGAATGGGTTTCTGGGATCATTAATTTCACCACAGTATCAGCCAAAAACACAGACACGAGAAAAAGAAGAAAAAAAAAAGATTCAATATTTCCTTGCTGGCAGTTTATTCCTGCGAGGATGACGGAGGCTTTGAAACATTATTTAAATCGCAGAGAACCATAAAAAGGCAGAAAATACAACAGAAACACTTACCACATGGAGAATGATAGTAAAAATTGTGAAATGCGTGGCTTTGCACAGGCCAGATCTCGTATCGGAGCCAGAAAGTAGAATTAATGATGTACAGTATGTTTCACCATTAACTCGGTTTTTATGTGCCTCCCTTATTTGCTTCCATGTAAGCCCCCCCCCTCTTTTTTTCTTATAAGGGATAAAACAACACATTTAAGGTTTACATGCTGCTTTAATTCCAACTTAGCAGAGCCGTGTATCTAATCATCTTTGGAGAAAGGCTTGCATGTTTTGTTTTGTATGATGTTGATTAAGAGTACTTTATGAATCCAGTTTGGACTTTTTACATATTTATTGCCAACTTATGTGCTTACGTAATCCTACCAACAACAGGAACTGCAGCAGGAGGGCTTTTTTTGTTTTTTGTGGGCTGAGGCACGTTCACGGGTGTCATCCCGCACCTGCGTCCGACCTTTAACCTTCCTTCGCAGAGACAAAAGGAATAAATAAATAAATAAAAACCGAGCAGCAAAATGTGCTCTCGGTAATGATGTGTGTCAGACTTACGGGAACACTGAGAGCAGGCTGCCCGACGACGCGGCTGAGTAGTCGCCAGTCATTTGTGTTTAAAAGCCCGCTGCCGTTCACTGGTTTTGGGGGGCCGATCCACGTCTTCGGCGAGCGTGTGCACGGTTTACATCCATCACCAGTGGCCTAGGAAATTACACCGTGAAACCGGTCAACATACCTTCCACACAGCTGAAATTGAGCTTCACTAAGAAGGGCGAGGTTTTCTCCTCTTTTTTCTTTTCAGTTTGACGTCAAATGACCTAAAAGAACACAGTGTCTCCAAGAGTTGAACACGACTTTTCCTGGGTTTTTTTTTTTGAACGTTCATCATCTCCTACTTTACTTTAAACAGGAGCCAGAAGCAATCAAGTGAAATAAAGGTACCGAGTCCCATCGTGAAAGCATCAGTGGCACCGAAAGTACATTTGATGTGCCTGTTTTGTTGCGCAGGACCAGACATACTTAACTGAAAATTGTTTGAGCAAATTTGCAACAGCGGAGAAAAAAAGAAAGAAAAAAAAAAACAACTAAATTGCTCGAGGACATGCAACCCTGTAGTTGGAAGAATACAGCAAAAGAAAACAAAAACAACACAAATAAACACATTAAATTTTATATTCAAGTCTATGATACAGTTATATAAAAATAAAAATCAGCATTCTGCTTCAATTAATTACAAGAAAGAAAAAAAAAGGAAAGAAGAACAGCAAAATAAATTAATACTGCTTCGTGTAAATTAACAGTGCCGGCTTCTTTAAGTTGATATGAACAGTTTGGAAATCACAGTTGTTATATGTATGATCTGTACAGATGTAACAGTTCTGTCTCAAACTTTAAGCTATGATGTGAAATTTAAAACAAACAAACAAAAAAAAAAACAAGATTTAACTGAGATAGTCCGAAAAGTTGCTGAGTGCAAAGATTTTCTCTGAAAGTAATCGAAACCGAACCCAGATGCAAAACACGTGTTCCACATTAGTTTACGTACTTCTGCAAGCTTTTAATGTAAGAACTGCTTACGTTTAGATTTGACAAGTTAGACTAATCTTTGACACCTTAACCGGGGTGGGGGGGTTGGGGTATCGCTCCTCCAGAGAGTCTGGACCCTTCAGAGACCCCCCATCCTCGTGTTTAGCACATGACGCCTAAAGTCGCTGGATCCCGAGCCCCCTAACCCCCCACCCACAACAAATCCTGAGAGACAGAGAGCATTTCTTTATCCCAACCTAATGCCCTTAATTCCAGCCGGCCAAAATCTGCTCCACATTTGCTTAAAGCTGTAGGTGTTTTTTTTTTTTGTTTGTTTTTAAAAGCAAGATGACGTGCATTTAGGTGCTTTTCAACACGAGAACATGGGATCCACAAAAGAAACAAGGCACACTCCATTTCAGCTGTAGAAAAGTTCAGTAGGATGGTTTTTCTCGAGGATAAATTATGCAACCAGAGCTTTTACAGGCTTGTGTACCACATGAATGAGTGCAATCATTTCCAAGCTTTTGGCTTGGAGCAGCGAGCGTAATGGGACCAGACTGAGTGCAGACTGAGTGGAGAGAAAATAAAGACACACTCACTCATGCTCACTAAACTTTTTTCCCCCCCATCACCAACGCAGACTTCACAAAACACACAGTCTGTTAACTTTTTTTTTTTTTTTTTTTGGTTTGCCCTCCTCCATTATGCCGCTTTGTCTTGCAGACTTGTGAGCAGCTTCACTCCGAACATGGCCTCCCACTGCGCCCTGACCCAGGCCAGCAGACCCTGCAGCAGCTCGGTGCTCTCCGAGCGCACACGCCACGTCTTCTCCTGTTTCACAGTCTGTGGAAAACATGTGAAAACACGACATGAGAAGGCATAAAAATGCAGGTAGTGAACTTGGCGGACACCCCACAGCGGAGCAGGCTGCTGCTGCTGCTGCTGAGCGGCTCCTTATCGCAGCTTTTGCTTCCTTTATGAAAGTTAGTGATTTTAGTAAAAGTAAGGAAGGAATGCCAACCTCATCGTAGAGCTTGATATCCATCCTGCACTGGTCCGACGAGTACTGCAGAACCGAGCTCACGCAGCTGATGGGCAGCGTTTCTAAGACGGAGACGCCCCCGCTGCACGGGTCGGTGTTTCCGTCCCCCGCCGAGCTCGCTTTCCTCCACTGGTGATCCTCTTTGAGCAGGTAGAGGGTCTCTCGAGTCGCCAGAACCGTCACCGGACTCCAAACATCCTCTGAAAGAGACAATTAAAAAAAAAAAAATGTTACTACCTCATTATTTAAAAGACTTTTAAGCATTTTTCTTCTTGCAGACCACTGGACAGAAAACACATTGTTTGTTGGTTTATGCAAATGAGCTCTAATTGAGCCACATAAACCAAATACCACTAAGAGGCAGTGCAACAGCTCCTTTATCCAACAACTATTGTTTGTGCAGGTTTGTAGAGGGCGGAGCCAGCCACTTAGCTTGGCTCCACCCCCATCCCCAGACCATCACACTACCACCATCAGGTTTGTCTGTCTCATCAGACCACAAAAGTCTTATTGTTGAATCATGAGGTCAGTGCTTTAGATGTTCTTCTGGGTTCTTTCTGGCCTCCTTGATGAGTCATCGACGTGCTCTCGGAGTGGTTTTGTTAAGGCTCACCACTTTTCCACGTTTTGTGGATAACGACTTCGATTTTGGTTCGCTGGAGTCTCAAAGCCTCAGAAATGGCTTTGTAGCACTTTGTGAGGTCTTTTAGCCTATTTTATGCTTCAGAGAGGTTCTAGTTCTTGACTCTACGGGTTTGGCAGTGAAATTGAACTCACCTTTTCCTAAAAATGGGGCTAAACGAAGTTACTTCAAGGTTTAACAAAGGTGGCGGGGGATGTTTGATGATCTGAAACATGGTAGTGTGACAAAACAAGAAAGCAAAAAGAGAAGAAATCTGATCTGACAAGAGATAAAAAAGGAAAGCTCTGAGGTGGGAATGTCATGTCTCCACACAGCAAACTTACAGTATCTCACAGTAAAATCCGACGATTCCCCCTGAAGTCAACACTGAGCTGCATATTTACAGCCTTTCTGCTAATTCTGACTCCAGCCTTGGGGTATTTCAACCGGCCGCGGCTCACCGATTTCAAACCTTCTCAAAGTGTCCTCCATCTGTAAAGTTTTCATATCACATTTCATGTCAGAAATAGTAGCTATTGAGGTAAAAGGCAGATCTAGACATGTGGAAGTCAGGACAGCTGGAATTCCACGCTCAGCTGTATGTAGCCTGCAGCTACGTTGGCTTTAAATGTTTCTACTGTAGCTTTGACGGGCGCTCATCCAGCGGCGCTGAGACGTTAAACACCAACCACACGCATGAAAATAACTCATCTGTCAACCCGCTGAGCCCCAGCAGAATATATCTGCCTCGTTTTAAAGGGAAAGGTCGACGCGGATTATTGACAGGCGGCTCACGTCAGCTGCTGCTCCCATTTTTCATATTTTGCTTTTATCTAGACGTTTCAACCCCGCTTTTTAGCACCTCAGTTTTATCGTTCAGTAATTCTGGGGACGTAACAGAAGAACCAGGACTTCCTCTGTTTTTGTCTCTTTGTATCGTTTATTTCATTGTACTTTTACTTACAAGTACCTAACAATCTACCAAACTACATAAATAGCTCTTTTAAACTAATAAATGCGTCTTCAGAAGTCGCGTTTCAAACAAATGTGAAAGTTTGGGCACCCTTGGTGAAACTTCCTGTTAGCAGGAGCGAGCCAAGATTGTAAAATATGACATATTCAAAACGAATAAAGACAAAAATGAAACATTTCATGGAAGACTGAGTTGTAATTTCATCTTTTATGACATGAGCTTATGGTCAGTACTTCATGTTAACTCTCTTTTGGTTCTAGTTTGATGGGTTTTCACCACTTCTACCTGTAAAGTACTTATTAGACATACACTTTTGTTTTGTTTTTTTTCCATAAGTTTGTTCACGGACTTTTGTTGATGTAAGTGTGATGGCCTAGACGTCACCGTTTGCCATTTTTGCTTGTGAATGTTGGATCATCATGTTGCAGAAACCATCCTCTTTTCATGTTCAACACATTGTTCCTTTAACTTCTTATAATCCCACACATTTCTCTTTCTCTAAATATATTTTTTAACTACTTTCTGTCCCACAAGAAAGGTTTTATTTTTGAAACCAGGTTAAGGTCACTTTTATGCAGGTGCAGCCCTGCGAGAGCTTTATCGGTCTTCCAGAAGGTCTTGTGCTATCAAAGAGGGTTTTTTGATTTACGTTTCAAAGAACCGCTTCAGCAGTCCTCTCAGGATGTTTTCCTTCATCTCAACCTGACCTCACTCTTCCTGTAAACTCCTAAATTACATTTCAGCCTGACCCCCACACACACCTGAAAACGCTCTGCTATCGTCTTATGCTTTTCCAGTTTTGCAGGCGTCTCTTATTCTGACTTTTAAAGCGCCAGGGAGCTTGGAGGAGCTCATGGATATGACTGCCGGGGCACAGACAAAGATCTGAGGCCTGCATCACGTGAGGACTGGGAACTAAAGAAGCAACAACCCAGAGAAGTGAAATAAGTAGGTGAAAGTTACCTGAGAGCTCCCATCTAATGGGGGAGCTCCTTTCCCTTTTTTTTTTTTTTTTTTTTTTTCTCTTTGCACCGGTGCACATGACATGTCATGTCTTGAAATCTTATCTTTCACAAAGCAATTGAACATGTTGTAAATGAGGCATGGAGAGAAGAAAGAGTGCTGATGAAAGCAGAGTTATCTGCTAATAACAGAGAGGTATGTGGCGGAGGAACACACTTTCTGACTACTTAGCTAGGTCCGAGGATAAGATGATTTGTCACCTTGCAGGACAAAAGCCAGAACGTAGAAGAACTGCAGCTGTCCGTCCTCCACATCTGCCTGGATGTCTTCACGCACCAGAGGCCTGTCAGATCAAAAGAAACCAAGATTTAGAGCCTTAAAGACATGCAAAAGCCTCTTCATCGGGACGAGAAATGACGTCAGAGAGTGGCGATGACTTGTGGCGGGCAGGTGCTGCCTCCTTAGATGGATATCAACAGTTATTGCGGAGTGAAGAGCATAATTGAGATAATGGTGGCTGAGTGGACTTGTGTTGCGCAAACACTGGGAGCGTGCGCTCAGACTGTGGTTAGCTGCCTCAAAACACATGAAGGGGCCGCCCTGATTTGTTTTTTTGTTGTTGATTATTGAGTTGAGGAGCGTGCGGCCAGATGAGGAACAAGGAAATTTGAGATGATTATTGTTGTGTTTGCACATGAAGAGACTAATCTGCGCTACGGGATAAAGGCTCGCTTTGGGATACGTCTGTCAAAGCGCTTTTCTCAAAACAAAAGAGAAGCTGGTATTTATTTACATTCTTGTAAATGGATAAAACACCTTTCCTTCAAGGCTGCTTCAAAAATGTATACAGCCTGTCAGCACAACTAAAACCTGTTCTGATTTAAGGCATGTTTTTGTGCAGTTGATAAGAATGTTCTGACTTTTTTCTTTTTAAGCCCTAAAAACGCTGCCATCTTCTAAGTCAGAAAGTAAAAAAAAGACAGTTAAAGGTGTTGAAAAACCCTGGTGGCGACAACAAACAACACGAGGGGACAAGCATGCTTCACAATTTGCAGCGCGGCACATGTAACCAATTAAGATGCGGTTTACCAGCTAATTTACTGGGGCTGTTTTACAAAACGAAGTCTAAAAAAAGACGATTGTAATCAACTAAAGATGTGTGAGAAATGTGCAGCGTTCAAACTTCTGCAGCGCTCTTCAAGCGTCGCCACCCGACCGCACGACAAATGTGCACGACCACATCTCTCAGCGTCGACACAAATAAAATCAAAGAGATCTGCTGCTTTCTCGCCGCGGGGCGAGCGGGCGATGCGAGGGGCGTACCAGAGGTGGTGCCGGGGGGACAGTCTCGTGGTGGAGATGGACTTCAGCTTGCTGTCCGACTTGTGGGCCATCTCACGGACAATCCCTGAAGACATGACAAAAGGAAAAAAAAAAAACCCGGAAAAGTTAGACAGGAGATCTGTAAGAGTGGGAATGATGATCCAAAGAAAACAGAGTTCAAAAAAGTTTTTTTTTTAATTTTTAAAAAAAAACCTAGACTCACATGAGGTGGAATTTCGTTGCACTTTTACACAAAACAAAAGCTTAACTGTGAATTTATGATAAAGGTACCGCTGCAGAGATCAATGTTTCCACTGAACTGTGGTTTTTTTTTGTTTTTTTTTTTCCATGAGTAACTCTCCTGGATCCTGCAAGATTTCTCTTCAAAACAAGAAGATGGACGAAGACATCTTCACTTTTGGACAAATTATTGTGACCGATGTTGTGAAAATAGAAGACAAAGGCGGTGGATTTTTCCAATTCTTTATTTCCATTACAGGACTTTTTTGTGTGATACTTCTGTTTTCTGTAAATCTAGAGGTAATGGAAACAACTTCTCAGCCATGCTGAAAAAGTATGTGAAACCCTTGAAATTAAGGTTTTCCTTGTAATTAATTTGACACAAAATGTGCTCTGATCTAGCCTGAGTCTGAAGAAGATTCACAAGGACTCGTGGTCCAAGGAGGGACTAGTGATCCAAGGGGTGGAGCTAGCAATCAAAGGGGAGGGGCTAGAGGCTCTCTACAAGGATAGACTGATTTGATTGGCTCTCCAAAACTTTTGAGGACATCTCATGAGCTCCAACAGCTGTTACTTAGACACACCTGTGAGGTAAATTTAAATTTGCAAGACATAATCAGAGACAAACAATGTTTTTTCTTCACTGATAACACGCAGATCTTCATCGAACACATCCAGTAAATGTTTGAAGTGCTCAAAGAGGACGTTAGTGAAGCCATCATCTAGAGTCCAATCAATGAAATGAGATTAGAGGTGACTTTGACACTCAAGTGGTTTAAGTTTGCTGTACATAAGAAGCATCTAGTGATGTGAAACATGTCTTACAAAATAGTAAACTAAGAGGCTGGAAAATGATGCAAAAACATCTCCAAGGTGTTTAGACATGGTTTAATGCTGGAGCTCCTCTCCTGAAAAAGTAGGATCCCTGCTAAGATGACTCTACAAGCTCAAAAGGAAAATGTTTTATGGACTGATCGCATGAAAGATCAACCATCTGGGAAGAATAGTCAAGAGTATAACACGGGCACGGTGGAGGGAGCGTCATGATTTGAGCCTGGACCATCAAGGAGGAATCCCAGAGATACCAAGAGAGTTTAAAAACGTGTCTAAGGAGGAAAGGCCAAAAACACCACAAGCAAGTACATGGTTCGATTCAAGCGTTACAATTTGGTTCACTTGGGTTTTGTACGAAGAGTAAAAGTTCGTTTTTGGGGGTCAGTCTCAGATCACAGTGTAAAACATGGGTTTCCACCGTGACTCATCATCGGCGTCTGTACTCCAGTTAACGTTCCTACAGACAATTCAGAACCACAAGTCAATCATACAAAAGACTCTAGACAAAAGGGCTTTCATTTCAAATGTAATATACTAACACTAATACCTTTCTGCCTCCATGGAAACTGAGGCGAATGTTGGCTTAAATGTATGCTTTCCTACCATGAATATATAAAGACTCAATATTTTATTAAGTCGCAGATAAAGTGACGATAGTCTTCGACACTCTCCGAGTCTTACGACCAACATGTTTTCGTGAACAACACTCATCACCATGGCAGCCCCAATGATCAAGGACATGTGGCTGACACTGCGAAGAGGTCTTTTGTAATTTAAGTCACCATTTTTCCCAAAACTCAACCAGACAGTGGAAAAAAAAAAAAAAAGAAGTAAACCTAACAAAAACCAGCAGGGAGCAACGATCCAAATCTATTTTCTGGATTAAAAAGTTCTGTAAATGCTCATGTGCTTTTCCTGCCAGAACTTACATGCAGTATATATTTTGGGGGTCATTGACAATCAGCTTATTCCATCGTCAAGATGTGCAGACATGCTCTTCTCGCATGTTCGCGACGCCATGGACGTATGCAATTCAAAGATAGCCACATTTTCTTTCCAAGTCATTTGGACGCCAGCGTCTGGATTCAGAGCAGTTGCAGGGTGAAGCTGATTTGCAGGCTGTGACGTGTGCATTGCCTTGCTTTCAATTAAATTAAGGTCGCTCTGGCTATCATTTTACTTTTCCATTCTTTGTAGGATCCCTGTAATGAACTGCAGCCCCAAATCAAACTCAAACTCTTTATTTCTTTGGTTCAGACTATCATGGAAAAGTAGACCGTGTTGTTTTGAATCATCAAAAAAAAAAAAAAAAGCAATTCCAGAAACAGATACACAAAAATGATTCCAAAACCAAAGATTGCAAGAAAGGGGAATAAATTAACATCCCTCCAGTCTCATCTTCCAACCAAGGATTCATTAAATCACCAAATAAAATATAAAATTTCCTTCTGTCCTTCTGATAAAGACTCATTTCATTTAAGCAGCTCTGTGCAACTGTTCAAGCAAGAGACGCCAAACACATCTCATGACCTTAAAGATTTGGGGGGGTTTTACATTTAACAAGGACACAAGAGTAATGAGTCAAGAGGAGGGAACCGAAGAGCGGAAGCCAAGAAAACAAAAAAAAAAGAGAAAAAAGATACACGAGCATCCAAATGTCACACCCAAACATTCGCGGAAAAAAAGTCAACACACAAAAGCTAAATTCGTTCTGAGAGTCCTTCTGCTATTGTGGCTAAAACAAGAACGCCAACTCCGGTTGCAGGTGTTTAATTTCAGCTCCATTCAACCAGTGGGTGAGAAAATGTTGGGAACACAATCCACTGGGTCACGCTCAGAGTCATGAAATGTAGCGTGTCATTAAAAGTGACAACAATGCAGGGCAGAGTCGGTATCTGGAGTCTGGCGTCACGGTCAGGGTTTAAAAGATGAGACTTGAAGAAAAAAATTTTTTAAAGGGACACAGGAAAAGCCAAGAAAGAGGATAAGCCCTGGTTTTTTGTTTTTTTTTGACAAAAATGACTTGGCTGTATGCACCAGCGCCATTTAAAACTGTATTTCAAAGAGAAACCCACCCATGTTACTGCTTCTTCTATTCTTACAGAAAATGGGCACATATTTCTGCAAAACTACCTTAGCCGGTTCAGTCCAGTTCTTCTCCCCAGATATGAAGCTCTTCAGGTTCCTGCCTACATTCAGAAGTTCCAGATTTTTCCCAACACAGCCTTTTGCTCTTAGACTGCAGGCTTAAATGGGGTTCCTCACATTTCCAGAGGCAGAGCCTTCGGTTATCAGGCTTCTCTCTTGTGGAACCAGCTTCCTGTTAGCGTTTGGAGCCTTTTTTGATAAAACGCGTAGTTAGGCATGACGTCAACGTGGACATGTACACCACAGGTGAGTTAACAGTTAAAACAGAGAACATTGCAAGTAGTGAAAGATCCAGATGCTGCCTGATCAGGCTGTCAATCAACCACTGAGAGCCTGGGCTCCTCCCACTTGAGGTTTCATCTCATCCCTGCTGATTTGACATTCGTTTCAGAATAATAATTGAAAAAAAGAAAAAGAGCAACTGAGAAAAATGGTGCAAATATGGAAATGGTTTTAGAAATTATGGTGAGAAAAGAAAAGGGTGACCGAGAATGATATTTGTGTGTTTGGTTCAAGGTTTTGATTTCTTGGCTTCAGATCTTGGGTTTTGGTTCCCCAATTTTGACTCACAATGAATTTGGTGTTGATTTGACGCTCCAGGGAGAGCTAAAGACCTCGACTCAATGAAGCAAACAGGAGGACATGCAAAATGCAGACCCAATCCTTAATAAATCATCGGTTTAACCCCCCCTGGTGGTAGGCTCTGGTAATGATTCTCAATTAAATGTCACAGGAAGTTAACAGGAAATAACAGAAGCCTTAAAGGAATGTGAATAAACAATTCTGCCCTTTTTCTTGGATTTGTGAGTACATCATTTATTTCAAATTCATCCAACTTTCTTGCTGATAATTCTTCAGAATCATTGAGTTTGTGTTGTAAATTAGGTTGATGCTGAAAATCTCACATTTTTGTTATGCACTGTTGGTACATGGTTCAACTTTATCCAGAACTCTAATCACATTATTGTTTCAGGACAATTTAACTTTTTGTGTGCTGTAGCTTCACACTTTCTATGCTATTAAACCTATAGATGAAAAAACCAGATGTCTTAGTGGAAGAAAGGTGTTGAAATTTGGTGCCAGTACCTCTTTTTTGAGAAGGAAGATAGGAGATTTGTAATTGAAATTGATCTGACTATTTGGGTTCATTAATGAAAAAGTACCTGTATGAACAGAAATGTAATAATCTGTAGATGTGATATATTTACATGGTATTTCTATTTACAGTCAAATCATGTCAGTTTGAGTCAAACTTGCTTCTTGTAATAGAGTAAAAATGTTTGCTTAAAAGCCAGCAGCTCTCTTTTTCACTTTGTCTCAAAATAGTTTGGACAAAGGTGTTGGATATCTCCGATCTCCCCGGCTGGAATCTGCGGCAGGCTCGGCTCGGCCTCCCACACCGCTGGCCGTGTGCAGCTCGTCTGAGGAGAGGCAGCGAGCGGCCGACGAGCGGCGAGTTAAAATGACGTGTTAACGTGGCAAGTTTAGCGAGGTGCCATCCAAGACTTCAATCCAGAGTAAGCAAAGGTGACAAGCAGAGCGTGTTTAGAACCAAGTTTGCAACAAATGGACTCTGGATGGTGCTCTGGTCTATGTCAACAATGCAGCTTCCTCTCGTTTCAGTCCCAGACTCTCTAACCGCTTCCAACGTCAACACCAATGCCCCTGATCATTTTCACATGAAGGCAAATACCACATCACTGTTTGATATGTAAGACAGCTGAGACGGATTAGACTTTCAAATTCCTGTTTCCAAAGGAACTGCTGTCTGTTAACTATTACATTTGTTTTAGGGATATATCTA
The DNA here is from genome assembly GCA_028564865.1 of Zenarchopterus dispar. Classification (NCBI taxonomy): domain Eukaryota; kingdom Metazoa; phylum Chordata; class Actinopteri; order Beloniformes; family Zenarchopteridae; genus Zenarchopterus; species Zenarchopterus dispar. The sequence continues at coordinate 2,832,666 of JAOWBL010000012.1, forward strand.
TCACAAATCTCCGATGACAAAGTTTGAGTACAACACTCAAAACTAATAAACTCCAAAGTGAGAAAAAAATATATTTTTTTTCCCCCCTCTTTCTTGGGCTGCAAACTCCACAGGCCTCGGGTTATCTCTCACGATTCAATTAAGTTGTGTCAAATTTGGTTGGAGAAAGAAGCTCCAAGCTCCAGATAGATGGCTCGGTTATAACCACATCCTTCCCAGTTCTCCCAGCCAGAGAGTCCATCATCATTCCAGTTGTGGTTTTCAGCTTTGTCCGCATGGTAAAAGCCGGTTTGGACGATAGACAGGACTTGTTATGGTTAAGCGTTTCCATGCTTCTTCTGGAAAAATATTTCAACAGCTGTATTTGGGTTAATTTAGCAGAAAGCATAGAGAGCCATCTTTGAATTCAGGCTAGAAGAAGATACATCCCATAAAAGAACAAAAATAAAAATCTGATTTGATTCCACTTCAATGATGCGCCTAAAAATATTCCTGCTTTCAGACGACCTTCTGTGGTGTTCCTGAAACAATCTGGAATCATTTTTAGCCACGAGAGAAAACAAGAAAATGAATGCTCTTCATGGATTTACACCAAAATAAAAACCTCTCAAGGGAGACAGAAGCTTACACAACAGAAAAGAAGAAAAGAAAAGTTTACTTTGGTGCAAATGGGAAACAAAACTTGAGATGGTGCTCAGAGAGCTCGGTGTTTACCCGAGCTCCGCCTCTTTGCCAAGATTCATGACATTCGGCCTGGTAGTAACCTTGGGGACAAACACACGGCGATGGAAACATACTTCACCCGAGCCCATGCCTTGGCAAACGTACAAACAGGCAGGGTATTTAAAAAAAAAAAAAAAAAGCTTTCAAACAGACGGCCCCCCCCCTCGCACTCAGAACAATGTACAGAGCGGCCTGAAATCCGACTGATTTCCACTAAGCACTCCAGTGTGTTGTCCTGTGTTCTTCCACATGTTTGGAGATTAATTTGACAAATTCCAAGCTTTGAAAGGACTTCACGTCTCCTCATCCTCTAGTCGTCCCTTGCAGACGGTATGGTCTGCACTCAGCCTGTCAGAAAGCTCACATGTGGTGTGGTACGAGTTAGGTCGGGTTTCTCACTCTGTGGCGAGGAACATGTTGTTCCACTACCTGCTGAGGGGATTCAACAGTCCTCAGACTGTGTGTAAACCAACAGTAAAAAGAAACAGGGGGCTTGAGTTTGATGGGGCTTCGTTTTACCTGTCAAAAGGCCAAAGAAGCGTTTGCAGCGCACGCTGTCCCTGACGAGAATCGTGTAAGCCACGCCTCCGTCGCCAAACTCCATGTGGATGCTCTGAGAGCCCAGCCCCACCTCCAGGTAGCTGAGATCCATAATTGGGTAGCTGTCTTTCTTCTGCAGCCAGTCAGTGAGCAGACCTCTGCTGGGAAGAAAAAAACATTAAAAAAAATAAAAAAGATACAGACGACGGGTATCATCACATCACGGAAATTAAAACAAAAATTAAGATTAACAGCAGCTCTGCGGCGCATAAATCAGTGGGAGCATCACGGCGAGGGCTTGGATGAAGGGAAGTCCATCCTGTTTTCACTGCAACACAACAATTATTCTCATTTATGTGACAGAGGGGATAAAAAGAGGAAAGGCTAAAGATAGCAGAGAGGGGAAAAAGTCTCCACAGACACTGGGATGTCAATGTGTTTTCAAGATGTGACCCAGAAACCTGCGCAGGTTATGCAACATTATCCACATCCTGAACAGAGGGGTATAGAGTCCCCCCAGCCCCCAAACGACTGAAGATCACAAGAGTTTACGGCATTGTGGCGCCCTCTTTTGAATCACTGTTCCTATCAGGACTTTTTTTTTTTGTTAATGATATTGACTCAACATCTCAGTGATACTTTATACTCATAACCTTTAGGCTTTCTACTTTGCAAACATTTACTTAAACTTAAACATTCACGCATTTTGTCACGCCTATATAAATGTAAATAGAAGATATATTAAGTGTCAATAGGCAGAGATTAGATTAGAGTGGAATTCAAAAGGCCGGTTGAGTTTTATGAAGGTTTGGCTTTTCTTTAGAGCGACTGAAGACTAAACATTTATACAATCGACAATGGGCCATGTATTGCTCTTGCTAAAGTTTTTAATCACCCTTACTTTATACGATATATTTTTCAGATGAGTTACGGGTAAAGTTTGGTAAAAGTCAAAAGAAAATAATCTCAAAATGTTGGAGGAAATTTTAAAAGACTCTTTCTATAATGTGACCACAAATATTAAGGTATAATAACTATATTTCAGAATCAAAACATCTGAACTACATTCTGGTAAAAGCGAAGTGCTAACTATGTCTACACAGGGCTGGATAAAATGGGCAGAGCCAGATCACACCCGCCTTGGTCTTCTGTTCTCGGTCAGATGGGGTTTTTCCTCCAGAAGTGGAACAGTACTTCGAATGTGGATGATGATGTTTTTTCACGAGAACCCAAATTGAAAAAAACAAAGTTTGAACCATTCAGACGTGTGTGTTTACAAAATGTCAAAAACAGCAAACAAAGAACAATCAGAATGAAACATTTCCAACATTCTCACCACAAAGATTAGAGTCAAAAGTCAGCAAATTAAAATACAAAACGGCGTGATATACTTTGAGACATATGAAGGGAAAAAAATCCATTTTCTGAGCCGTTAGGCTTGATCAAATGTCATTCAGGTATCTGTTCACATTTTCAGAGTTTTCTGAAATTCCTCA
>JAOWBL010000012.1:2844989-2881844 GCA_028564865.1 Zenarchopterus dispar
ATTTTCTGAGCCGTTAGGCTTGATCAAATGTCATTCAGGTATCTGTTCACATTTTCAGAGTTTTCTGAAATTCCTCAGATATCCAGCTCAGGGATCTAAATCTCCTCTCAACGTCATGTAGTTCTAGTCACTGTCTGGTTCAAACAACAAGCTATGACTAAAACTGTCAAATACATTTGCCAAAAAGTGTAATGAAAGGGTACAACCATGGCGCCCCAAATTCTGAAGCTCGGTTTGTTTTTTAAAATTCTTTTTATACTGTCAAAGAGGATAATCTTAAGGAATTAACAAAATTTGGAAATCAACCAATCAGTCACACGTCTGATGTAAACACGCTGAGGGAGAGGAGGAAATTTAGCTGTAACTTACTGCATGTCTGATCTCATTTCCAGGAAATAAATCCTCTGGTTTGACACGACCAACATCGAAGGAACTTCTCCCGGATCCCCAAATTTGACAGCTGACATCTTAAGATTTAAAAAACAAAAAAAACAAAAAACATGATGCATGACATCACCGAGCAACATTTCTCAAATATATAGTTGCTTTCATGCGTAACTGTTTTCTCAGTTATAATTGTAACAGTAAACTTCAAATAACCATATTTTCAGATGGAACCACTTCAAGTTCAAAAGCAACCTTATTTATTTCCTCTAATATAACACAAAACCGAAAACCCACATGTGAAAACTCGAGCAGCCGCTGTCAGTGAGTAAATATTCGTAAGTGAGATAAATGGAGCGGGACTTCACGGTTTCCAGCTGTGGGTTTGTTCGCTCTTTGCTCTTCGTCCAGGTGTCTCGCAGAGGAAACCTACATCACGCTGACGCGAAGCGCTTCCAGGACGCGTTTTCAAAGGAGTTGAAAAATGTTTGGTGACAACGGGGGGGAGCATAAACTTGTCAAAGGAGCTCCGAAAGGGTAAATGGGTTCCTGACAGCGCTCGTCTTGGCTGAGTGAGACGAAACCGCAGATGAAGTGTCGTAAAGTTGTCACCAAATGGGGAATTCGTTCAACCATCACAGAGCTAGGAGTTATGGGACCTACTACAGCTGCACTCATAAATGAATCAGTAACATCCACATAAAAGACTAAAGACAGACAGCCGTCAGTGCCAAACTTTTATTTAAACACAGATTCTGGCTATAACATCATTTCCTGCCTTGATACTGACATCAGTAAAGATTGAACAAACATACTTCCTCCATATTCCTGGGAATGATGGAGAAAACGTCCCATTTGGGATCAAGTTTAGCACCTCCTGTTCCTGACTGACAAACCTTGAGGTACGAGTGAAGCTCCTCTTCCTCCTCGAAGACTTCTACATCCAAGAAAAGCTTTAGTCGATGGTCCACCGCCTCGCAGTCCTCTGAAAGGAGATCCAGCTCATCTACAAGCACAACAGTGGATCACTGGTGATTAGTCGGCTTTTTCAAGTAGCTCTGTATCTGTTAAACCCAAGTTGTTGGAGATTAGATGTCTTTCCAAACCAAAGCCTGTCACAATACATCTTTATACTCAGGAAACACTTGTGAGCTCAGTTAAGAGCTTACTGCTCCTTCTCTCAGAGAAGCAGCTGCTCCCACTCTGAATTATGACTTGAAATGATAACGATTAATTACAGCATCTTTAAAATGACTCAAGATCATAATTTACTTCCTCAATCTAGATCCTAATTTCAATGCTCAACTTTTACATTCCCACAAACCCATTTATCCCGGAAAGAATTGGGTTTCATTTGCTGATCTTAAGTATCCCATGTGTGATTTTAGTGCCTGTCAATAATTCCCAATAAATACAGGAAACATATGGCCCAGGTTGTAAAATCACTGCATTTTTCTTTCAGAGTAGTTAGCCAACATCTCCTTTCATTATTTCTTGCATTTTCAGCACCACAGACTCTAATGAATAAGTTGCTTTTTGGCTCCTTTATTCATCCCCGCAAATGATATCTTCCACTGATAGTTAAGCCATAGTTTCCTGGCACCAGTGGGAATACTTACATATTTCTTGGCTTTTCTAAACCCATAGCCAGATTTTTTTTTTTTTTTGAACAGCAGACCACAGCTTAAGCCAACCACTTTCAAGCAGAGAGGCTTTTAAGAGCAATAAATGCAAGAAAGAACAGCAACGGGACCCATTTGAACGCTGATGAATGATCCGAGCTAATCACGAATGACAGGGCACGGACCCGCAGCGGCCAAAATAAACCAGGACTCTTTGATTTAAGGAGACTTCAAACTGAGATTAGATTAAAAAATGCTCAAAAAATGCTCCAAAGGTAAAAGACACACAGAGGCGTTCTGCAGAAAGACAGGAAAATTAGGATTTTGTCCTGCAACAATGAGTGCATTGTACCCCCCCACCCCCACTCCCAATGAAAGACAGTCTATTCAGTGTGTGTCAGTGTTTTTGGATGAGTACGAGTTATCTCTGGTTTAAGTCTGTGGTTTCACAAGGACAGATTACATGGTACTCCCTCTGCAACTGGAGCGCTGCAGAAACAGAGAAGATAGAGAAGGCTATCATTACAGCTCAGTCCTCCCTCTCAAAGGCTCTCATTCCTCTCCCATCACCGGTAATGACTCCAATCTGTCTCCTTGCACATTCGCCATGTGGTTCGTCCAAAAATGGCCGGCAGATGTGGGTGAGTTAGATCCCGTCGCAGTGAAAGAGAAAAGCCTCGAAGGGTTCCCGCACCTCGCAAAATCCGCAAGATCCGGATATACCTCCCCCCATCCTCGATCATTTTCAATTAAGACTGAAAATGGTGTGTAGGAAACGCAGCGAAGCTGACGTAACTGTTTATACCACATGCCGTGGCTGATGTGTACGACTTGAATCCGAAGTAATAAAATACCACTTATGTTTTACAGCTGTTTAGACATTCCTCCAATAAACAGCCCTGCCAACATCACAGTGTTATTTTGGATATAAAATGTGTGCAGCTGACACCTTTTATATATAAACACTCTTTCAGTTGTCAGGGTCTTTATTCAAGTCACGAAAATGTGGGAATTTTGTTGCTGCGTTAACGTTTTTTTTTTAAATCATTATTCCACGCTGCGCTTTAAAAGTCAAGTCAAGACAACTTCTTGTTACCATTATCACGATCTAAATTTGCCTCTGGCACCTTCTTTCATTAAGCCTTCAATTTAGATAAGACAAATTGCTTTGCTTGACACATGTATTGCTTTCGTTTTAAATTGCGGCGCCCTGCAGCAATGCATCTAAATGACAGAGTGTATTTAAGTTGAAGGGCAGCACCATGGAGAGTTTCCTCGCCGCCGACGGCTTCCCGCTCACCTTTCGGAGTGGATCGTCCCGTCGGTTGGCCTGGCGGTGGCGTTGCACCCGTTACGGCGTAGTGGTAACTTCCTGCTAGGTCTTCTTTACTTTGGCACTCCGTGTTGTAGGAGAGGCTGCTGGTGTCGTCGGGAGCGTCTCCAATGAAGAAGGAGCTTCCTTGGGCGGTGACGAATGTGGGATCGTCCACTGTGGCGGCCGTCTCCTGGAGGGGACTGCCGCTGATGCTGGCATCTGTGAAATCATCCTGCTGAAACAAACGGATCCAAACGTTAGCGTGCTTCGATCGCCGTGAATATTAACGAGAGTTAACGACAAAACTGGACCTTGTTGATGCTGCGAGAGCTCGGGGTTACATCGAGGCGGTCATCGTCGCCGTCGGGCCTCGACTGACGACAGACGGCCGTGCTGCTGGGGGGAGTCGACTGGTCGGCCACCTGAACCACATGGTCGCTGCCACATTCTGGACAAGTTTGACTTTTTCCTGGAAAAATTCATGTATATACCTCCATATTTAAGAAAAAAAAAGAAACAAATATGTCTTGAAGAAATACATTTTCAAAAAACCTCATTTGTGGCACAAACATGCTAATGATGCACGAGAAATCCTCATCTTCCTTCATCGCTGCGTCAAACTAGTTTTAGACAAGAGGTACTTTGGATGTAAAAGTCACCAAGATTTTAAAAGCAAATGATTCATGAACCTTTGTGAATTGCTTCAATTTCATCTCATTCAAAGACTAAAAAGTCCTCTCCCAAAAGCTGCTATCAAAACATTACGAATTATTATTTTCTCCACTTTTTTTCCTCAAATCTTTCAATCAGTACCAATCCTTACCAAATACTTGAACCAGTTTTATTATTTTAACCCTTTACAAACGATATTTGATTACCTGATATCACCGTTTTAAAAGTTATTCTTAAATATAAATATACCAAATATTAGTAACAACACTGATTTTGGGGTAAGATTTAGAAGTTACCACTCTATTTGGCCATTACAGGATAAAAATCAAATTAAGACCCATAAAAGCTCATTTTTTAAATTTTACAAAGTCAACAATATAATCATGTATTCTGTAATGTCAGAGTTTCAATTTGAAGGGAAAAAAAACACAACAATTTTATATTTTTACCGTTTACCATGAAACTGAATTACTTTCCCATTATCTGGCTATTTATGAAAAACTTTTCATTTCTTAATCATAAAACAAATAATTCAAAACTATGCATAAAATGTTTGGTAGTTTTGATTAGAATTAAAGTTTATTAACAGATTTAGGCAAAAAAAGTGACAAAAAAATTAGTCTGGCATATTTTTATAACAGTTTTAGGGAGAGGACTTTTTTTTGCCCTTTAATGACCTGAAAGTGTGGTAAATTAGGTGCAATTTAAATCCAATTCAGGAAAAATAATTTTAGAAACCAAAATACCTAAAATACTTGGGGAAAAAAAGAAAAAAAAAAAGAAACCACACACATGCAGACATTTCATGCAAGGAGGAATATTTTTGTCTACAATTGTAGCACATGTAATCGTCAAAGCCGGAGGCAAATAAATGTCTAAGTTCAGACGCGTGCGAACGAAGAGCGCACATGCCGTCTGAAATTTCAGCCGAACAAGACTAAGCTAAATAATAAAGGCGTATGGTTTCAAGGGATTCCTAAAACATCTGTCGAACAAAGCCTGACAGTGTGTCCGAGCGTGCCCGAGCAGGCTGTAATGCCAGGTTTGGCTGGATCACAGGGAGGGGACTGCCGGAGCGAAGGGTGTTATCCGTCTGGCGCTGATTATACAGGTGGGAACTCAGAACCACGGCCAGCTTGAGACAAAGACAGAGCAGATAACTCCTGGGATTCAATTGAGCGAGCCTGAAAACAGAGTTTTGTTTTGTGCAACTATGTAGTCTTGTTCAAACTAGGAGCGTGAGCCTGATAGCGCTCTGACGTAAATTGAACTTGCCACTTGCAAGGCGTGACCTTGTCTTCAACCTTATCTCCGGGTTTAACCGCTAAGCCTGCTGACACTGATGCAAAACAAAACAAAACAAAAATATGTGTGCGAGCTTCAGAGGTAAAGCTCAATGCAAGCAGTGGTTACTTTTATGAATACTCAAGATTACATGACTTTGATTCATCAAACTCGTTCTTGTTTAGATGTGAAAGTTGCTGACTCATCCCTGAAACTATTCCAGTGGGAGCCAAACGCCACGTTGGGACTTGACCTCAAGCTTTTTTTTTTTTGCCACTGGAACTAGCGAAAGCACATCTTCCCAGGTCTTAGAAGTGTGAAGAAGTTAAAAGTTGCACATTTATGATGATAATACAGTGAACCTACTCGGCAATGACCGTTAATGACCAAAAATCACAAAAAAAACTGAATCTCTCTTCATTTCTCCCACCTCTGTCGCCATCTTCACCGCCTCCCTCCATCAGCATCGCCCCATCCAGTTTGTCCTCACCCCCTGGCAGCATCATAGGCCCGGTCTTCCTCCATCTTCCTGCAGCTTCGTGTTCCCCGGCGTTGTCCCGAGGCGTGAACTCTGACCTGCAGCGAAGGCACTGCAGACGAACGCAGCTGGGGCCCACCTCTGAGCTGCGCCGCTGGTTTTCCTCCGCCACGTGGGACAGTATACCCGTCAAAGTCTGGTGAGGAGAAAAGATGACTATTTTTTTTAAAAAGTCAAACCATTTCAGATATTAAATTTTATTTAACTATGAAAGCTTCTGTCAGTTGCTTTGTTTCGTATTTCTTACTGCAGTTTAGTGACACGGTTATATTTTATGACATCATACTCTCTCTGGTTTTGTTACTAAATCAGCTACTCAATACTGGATCTTAAATTAGATATGGAACTTTAGATAAACATCAAAGCATTTTCTATTAAACTATGCCATTGCTCTTTTAACTAAAGCTAAGTCAAAATGCAGAAGAAATCTCAAAAGACCGAGCGAACCCCACGTTTTAACAACTTGTAGAATGATTTTTAGCAGTAATTAGTTTCTGTTTGATGTCATCATCCTGGGTATCTCCCATCATTTCTATTTTCAACCAAACTACGGCGTCTTGTTTGTGAGTTGGGGGAAGAGTGGAGCAGGAGGCCGACGGGTGGATCGCTGCGTCGTCGGCAGTAATCCAGACAGGTCAGTCAACGAAAGAACCAGACGATGGATAGAAGCAGCTACTCTGAGTTTCCTTCTCACGGTGGTTGAGAGGAGTCACTGCTCCTCAACACCGAGACATCAAGTTAGGATGTCTACTGGGAGATGTTTCAGGTATTCTAACCAGGATAAGACCCTAAGGCAGGCCCAGGACACAGTGGAGAGATCATGTCTCCCAGCTGGCCAGGGAATGTCTTGATATCCTCCCAGAAGAGCTAGAAAGGGTGGCCGAGGAGAAGGAGGTCTGTGCATCCATGCTAAGGCTGCTCCCCCCACGACCTGAACCCAGATAAGCAGAAGTTAATCGATGTTCTACAGAAATATGGACTTGTTTAGAAATGACCTCATAATGCTTTACAGGTTGATGGGCGGTTGTAACTGCTTCTCTCAGTTCCTTTCTCATGTTGGGTTAAGACACACCTGAAATCTCCATAACTTCAAACGGACAAATCTTTTGCTTTTATATGCTCATACTTGCTGATAATCAATTAATTAAGTTTGCTTAGCAGCACTTGGCTCCTGCTTAGCATCCTTAATTCTTGATGAAAGGTGTATTTAGTTTCCATAAGCTCATTCGGCCCTTTGGCTTAGTTTTTGTGAATAAAAAATGACTGCGTAATATGTCATGTGCCATTGTTCCACTGAAGTCGTACTTATGTAACTTTTAGAGCTGTAAGACCTCATGATTAATTACATCAGGATCACATAAAGTCTGAGAAATAAAAGGGACATTACTGTCCGTATTTGTTTCAACAAAATCAAGTCAATGACACCATCACATGCTGGTCTTCTCTGTGCCTTTAAAATGATATCTGGAACAGATTTCATGTTGCACAATGTGAGGCCAGCAAAATTATGGACAAGCTAGTAAACATGGTACAGATTGTTCTGCTGGAGGCTGATGTCAGACATGAAAACAAAACAGCCCAAGTAGAGGGGAGCCTGTGAACACGACCAGACTTGTACAACACGACCAAGAATTCAGTGGGTGGATATCTTCCCATTTACGTGAATGCTCGTCGCTTTATCGGATGAGCTCTGCAGGTCACACACGTCATCGTTCGGGTGTGCTCACAAGAAATCCTACAAATGCTCCTGCTGGCAGGTCTCAGCAGAATGTGTGTGTGCATAGTGTAGATGTAAGTGTGTGTGTGAGATTGTCAGCTAACCTGTGCTGCCTGCTGTGGGTTATCATCCAGCAGGACGTAGCATTTCCTCCTCTTCGACTCGGTGATGTAGTCAAAATGAAGCTCCACAGCTGGTAACGGGTTTTCAGCATCCTGAAACAAAGTCAGAGTCATTAAATGATGCCACAAAAATCTGGATTTTCTTTGATCATGTTGAATTCCACATCAAAAATGTTAACTGTCATGTCTCGAGCATCCACAGAAAAACCAATGAGGCTGGAAGTGTAGCAGGACCAACCTCCGCCTTCGTCTTTTCAACTGCTGTCTCTCCACAACATCATTGGACCTGGTAGGATCCACTGAGCTTGTGAACTACACGCCACTACCACTTGGTGGCACTGGTACACCATTTCGGTACCTAGCTGAGTATGTGGGATTGGGGAATCACAACTTGATTTTGAGTCATTCATAGCCAACTGACTGGCTGTTATGTTACTTCAGAGTTCCCGTCTCACTAGTGAAATTTTTTTTTACTTAAAAGAGGGTCAGAATCAGTTTCCATTAGCTGAGCTGTATGCAAATAACATCCAAGTATATGAAAAAAACAGTTTAAGTCACGCAACTCTTAGTTTCCCACATATGAGCTCTCAGACATGTTTGTTTGAACAGTAATTTTATGCTTCAGTTGCTTTCAGAGTTAGAGATAAGAATTTTAAGCTGTTGTGTTACTATCAAGAGGTCTATAAGAAAACACAAGGAATTATTTGACTTTTTGTCAGGTAATGAAAATACCAAGTAAACCCAAAGAGAGTAGACTGTCAAAGAAAGTTAAATAATGCAAAATTTGGGTGATTTTCTCCAAGAGAATCGTAAGCAAATTTATCCAGTGGCTTAAATCATCTTAAATGGTCAATTTTCACTTCAAATATAAAAGCTTCAACTCATAGATTTTCTTTGGTTTTTATGCTGTCTACCACAATTAGTCAAGATTTAAAATAGGACTGACTCAGGGTTTGGTTAGCTGGGATGAGCGCCCGGATGTGCTGCTGGAAAATGTTGCGATTCCCAAATTTTAATTTACTCGTGGAGAACATAGCGTTTTTCTCCAAAACGACCTGCTATTTCAGAGAAACCAAGCTGCTTGTTACACAATCAAATTTACCAGCATCTGCAGCAGGATTTCTCAACAGTTTAAAACAATTTGAAAAAAAAAACCACTCATTCTAACTTGAAACCAGAGAGGGGTTAGATAATTATGACCTGGCTGTATTTCCTTTGCCAGAAAGGATCCAAGGCTTTGACAGCTAACTTCCTCTCCTTCCATCTCTACATCCTCTTACCCCTGGGGTCCATGCAACCTCGGTTGTCTCCACCCGGGCAAGGCTGTCCAGGTCCAGCCGACACCTCTCCTGGCCTTGTTGGACGTCCACCTCCAGTAGAAGCCCCTGCTTGACTCGCAAGAAAACCTCTCTTCTCTTCTTCCTCTCCCCTTTACTTTCACCGGCTTTCTCCTCTTTGTCAGACAGAAGTCCAACAAGCAGGGGGTGACACAGGTCCACTAACAAGAAAAAGAAGAAGCAGCAGAGAAGTGAAGTCAAAGCAGCTGCTGAGCTGGCCTCCTGATGTCTATCTTCATGATCTCATTAATGCAAACTCTACCTCCTAGGTCCTCCTCTTCAACTTGATTGGCGTCTCCACTCACTCTTGTAGCAGACCTCTGGGATTCTGGGCTTGACTGAGGTGGGGTTACCACTTCCTGATTTGTCACGAGGCCATCCACCATGCTGCACTCCAGCGTCGACTCCGTGTGCTGAGTACTGTGACTAGGCCACTGTAAGGTGGACTCTGTTTCTAGGTCTTGCTCCATGTCATCCACCTCCATCCTGGGTTCTGAGGAGAGAAGTGGTGGTGGGAGAACTTCTGGGACTTCCACAGTGGACAACGGAGACGGCCCCAGCATAGGTTCAGCGTGCAGACAGAGGGTGGAGGCGCTGAGGCCGTTGGAGAGGGTTTGATTGTTAAGAAGTGGTTTGCTTGTGTCGACACCGGCGGCGACATTAGTGCTTGATCCACCATCTAGGTGGTGTTGGTATCTCAGCCAGTCTTCCCCCAACTGGTCCCTGAAGCTGGACATGCGCTCTATTTCCTGCTGGTGGGCAAGAACAATGCCTGCAGAAGATAACATTTACACTTTACACATCTGTCCAGCAAGACAGTCGCCTTCAATGCATTTTATGGTTGCCATGACTCAACAGTAACAAACCCTGTGTGCAGGCCAAGGATCTGGGCTCATAATCCGTGTCACTGGGCTCAGATATGCTGGCCCGCCGCACTTTCACCTTACTCTGAAATACAACAGGGACAGATCATTTTGAGCTGTTCAGTTGCCACAAGTGTCAGATGAGATTATTTTACTATTATTATTATTTAACATCACAAAGCAAGAGAGAGCAAAAACAATGACTCTCACCCTCGACTTCTTCTTGCGTAAGTGTGAGACCCCTACTTCCCCAACAGACAGGCTGTCGCTCAGATCCCCTGCTCCACTGGACGCCTCCTGATTACTCGGTTCTGATGGGACGGTAACGGGTGGAAGAGTCTGAGCTTGGATTATCAGCTTCCCTTCTTTTGGAAGAACCTGAAGAAAAAAGTTCAGCTTATAGATAATTTCGTATCACACCAGATCACAAAAGAAAACAACAGGCTAAGACACGGTGGAGGGTTTATCATTATATGGTAAATACAAGAGGCTGAAATCAGGAGACTACCAAAACATTTTACAGTAAAAATGGAGGAAAAGGTCTCATCTGTACAACATGAAGCACATGTCCAACAACGCAACGGATGGTAGGAAAAAGAGAATACTGTCTATTCTGAATTTTGAAAACCTCTGCAAAAAGCTGAAGAATGATAATGCAATAAAAACATGGATTTCCAATTAAACACAAGTACCAGAAACTTTGAAATTCTGACACTTTTGCCAAAGGTTCTGCAGCAAAAGCAGAGGGTTCTTGTAACCGTGTTCAGCAATCATGGACATTTATGTATAATATCAGTCTTATATAAATCAAGTCTCTTGCAACTATTTTTCAATATATTTTTAATTGGGAATTCAAAAGTACCACAAATTCTGACTATAATTCAAATGATATGAAATACAACTTAAACAATGTCAGCTATGTGCTTAACTTACTGATAACTCAGAGGAGGACAGTGGGGTACCATCTAGTCTTAACTGGAAAGAAACAGAGAACCAACATGTCACTTCATCCAGATAATTTCTCTACTTGATAATGGTTTTAGTCCTAAACTTAACTATAACTTACTCTGAGGCTTGCAGCCTTTGGGGAGAGATGTCGGATAGTGCAGGAGCGGTGAGTCTTCTGGAAGTATAGAGGATTTCCTTCCAGGTTTAACTGTGAGCACAGATGATATTTGAAGCTGTTATACAATCATTTCAATGAATGTACAAAATATGGCAGCGTTTAAGGGTAAATGTGTGTCCTTACTGTGTTGAGGCAGTGCAACAGTGAGAGAGGAGCCAGCTGAGAGTGCTCCAACAGCAGGTTGTAGGCCAAGTCCAAGTGCTGCAGAGCAGACAACTGCTCCACACCTGTTTTATGAGAAATGCAGGGAAAGACGCCCTCAGACACAAGACGAGGAACAAAACAAACTTTCATCTTGAATATCTCATTTGGTTCTCAGAACAGAGAGAACAAACAGGCAGGTGTAAGGTCATCTCAGGCTTTAAGTGTGGGATTTAAAACCACATCCAAGGCAAACAGAAGAATTTCCAAAACAATACGCCATGGATGACGTTTTTCCTTCTTCGCCCTCTGGCCGATTCCCTCGTCTGATCTGACTCGACACCACGTGTCTGGTACAAGGACTAGACTGATGCCAGGAGACTCTACCATTAATCGTTTCCAGTTCGTTGTTCCTGAGGATGAGCGTGAGGAGCTTGGACCTCGCGCTCAGACCCAGCGTTGGCGCCCTCTGCAGGCAGTTGTAGCCCAGGTTCAAGTGCTCGAGCTCACTCAAGGGCTGAGGGAGAAATTGGTGAGAAGATGGAGTCAACAACCAGAGAAAACCCAAATGAATTTCCTCTAAAGAAGACAATATTATCCATCCTACCTTTAAAAATTCAGCACTTTCCTGAATCTTATTATGGCTTAGATCCAAAGATTTCAGGACATTTAGTAAACTCTATAAAAGAAAAGAGCACAGAGTGTTTCAGTCAGATGAAGACGAAATCAGCAAATAAATCACTGACGATGGGATTGGTGTGTGGGTATGTCTCACAAGTGACTGGTCAAGGCAGACAATTGAGTTGTAGCTGAAATTAAGCGTGTGAAGCTCCAGCCAAGGCAGTGCAGAGCTCAAGTCTCCCCCACACAGATAAAGCAGCTCCTAAAAAGCACAGCCGAGAGAAGAAGCCTGTGATTCTCCTTCACAACTAGAAGTGAGCAGACACGTGCTCTGTGACACCTGCCGACGAACAGATGACACGTACCTCCAGGGAGCTGAGGCTCTTTGAGCAAGTAAACACCTCCAGCTGGGAATAAACTCCTCTTAGCCCTTCTAGGAGGTGTGGAGGGATTCTCTTCAACTTGGGAAGGAACGAAGACATAAAGACAGAGTTAACATGAGGTTTGCTGTTATACAAGACTGATATGAGAAAGGGGGAGCAGAAAAAACAAACAAAAAAAAAACACTACCTCTAAACACTTGAGAGACTTGAAAGGGAAGATTTTCACTGCAGACTGTAGTTTGACTCCTGGTGGGTTGATGAGCTGCATTGAAACAATAAGATACAGAAAACAGTTGCAGCTGCTTTGTGTAAGCGGCTATATTTGAACATATTTTTTACTATTTTAATAGTTAATATTAGGTGATGCTGCCTTTCTTGTTATGGTCAATCTATTAGAAGGGTTTCAAAGCCCACCTTGAGGGAGATGGTCTTTTGCAAGATGTCAAACAGGAACTGCAGCTGGAGCAGGGAGGCGGTGTCAGCGGGGTGGGAGGGCAGCGCCAGGAAACCATGCTGCTGGCTTCTGGACAGCAAATACTGTTCAAAGAGCCTGGTGAGCTGCTGCAAGCTGGCAGCTGGTAGGGTCAGCGTGCTGCTGCCATCCAGCACCAAGTCACCTGGAGAGAAAACAAGAAAACACCACCCTTTTTTCATTCTGAGGCAAAGTTAAAAAAAAGAAAATGGATCCACAGGCAATTAATACTCATACTACCAAAAAAAAAAAGGTGGGAAAAGTACTCGCATTAAAGCAGCACAAAGGACTATAGTCAGTTTCAATTTCATTTAAAGGAACATTCTCAAAAACCAGCCGGCGTGACTTTGCTTTCTCTTCCTGTTATGTCATTTTATAGCACTAAGTCACACAAAACACATCTCGGCTCAGGAAAGTGATAGAGACACAAGTAGAGGGTCATCAGGGAAAATACCAAACCTCCACGGCCAACAGGGGGACCCAAAGTTTTAAAAATAGCAACAGTTTCTTTGTGCTGCTTTAAGTAATTATAATCCTAGAATATTCAAGTTGAATTTCATTCACAGACTCAATGTAGCGACCATGAACGGCAAACAACGCAACTCAGACTGTATATGTTAAATAAAAGAAAGTTTATGTTTCTAACAGAAGTAGTAGTGGTGACATACTGGAAGTGTTTGTTATGCTTGATATTTAAATAATCCAAAGAACTGACATTTCACACTGAATTTTAAACAAAACAGAAAATATAACATTTATCAAACAGCTTCTGTATTGGATTCTAAAAGCTTTTACCAGTTTTACTACTAAAGCATTTCTGTGCATCCCTGATCGAACATACCATTGTTTTTCACCCTAAATTAACTCCCTCACCCCCCAACAGATTTTTAAATATTTCAAATGACAAAAAAAAGGTAAAAGTTTGTTATCCAGGTAATTCAGCAATACAGCACACATTAGTCTATTACTGCTGAAACAAACAACTCTGAGGTTATGCAGTACTTCACCAAAAGATTAATAAGAGAAGAAAAAAAAAGAAAATTAGCAACTTCAGCTTTGATTTTAACACACATTTGCCGTGTTATCGTTTCTGTGACATATCTAACATCAGAATGTCAAAACATGTGTTTTTGTCTAGAGTGGCATTTTTTTTTTTTTTTAAATCTGGTATTGATTATGGGTGAATGAGATCATTATGTAAAGTCTTCTCCAGTACATCTTAGCCCCTTCAGTGTTTTGAAGTAATCAGACAACCTCATTTTCTTGAGTTCATATCAATACTGAACCTAGATCCGACCAAGTGACCTGGATCTGACCCCCATAAGTTTGAAATTCAGACTCTGGGCAAGATGGCTGGATCTCTACATTCAATGCTCTTCTGATACTCCCATTTTTTTATTTTTAACCTTAAAGCTATACAGCTATCAATCTTTTTCCTTGACATCATCTATGTGGAAATTCCTTTCCTTTTACTACTCAACATGCCTGTGAGCATTAGTGTTGGGTTTTTTTTACAAATGTGTAAGTCATCTCTGCTCATATTTTTTGACAAACAAATTTCTCCACTGAATTTTAATGCTGCTGTAAGAATGAGAATTTTTGTGCCGTGGGACGAATAAAAGCTTATCTTACCCTATGAAACACCACTGTTCTTCACCTGTTTCATTTACTTAATACACACCAATAACTGAAACAGAGTAACAAAGCTACCCACAGCATCAGTTTTGGATGTATGGGGTAAGGGGGAGGCTTTATATTTGTTTTTACCATATCAATCCCCTTTTGTTTTTCTTGTCAAAAAGAATTGAGACAAACAAATGTCTCCTTATACAAATGACAAGTCTTCCATTATAAAAGTGATTTTATTGAATGTAGCTTAACAAAGAGATTCAGAAAAAACAACAAAAGTAATTGTTTATTTCTTTAGACAGTATTAACCCTTTTTTATTGTTGTTGTTGTTTCAGGAATCGGCTCATGTTTTATTTACTTGACATAGACCATTAACTGAATTTTCAGGCCAGCATCTCTTTTTTTTTCCTTATATCAAAACAAGAGTTAAGGAATGAGAAACTGCTCACAATAATCCAGTACTTTTCCACTTGCAGACTTCTTATCTGTCCTTTTTTTATGCACATTTTAGCTTGTTTTCCGCATTCAAGGACACCTGAACATTGTAAGATGTCTTACCATTATCACGAAGAAGCGTGGCCAAGCTGTATACAAGAGAGGACTGTCCAGAGTGAGAAACAGCCATCCTGTGATATTTAACACAGAAAACATAGAAATATTAATACTATTGTTTTAATATATAAACATTAAATGCTCTTATATGGCCCCTTCTAAACAGATGAATCACAAGTCTAAAATTATGTGACCGTTATTTACTTATTATGAGAGCGTATGTGGACACAAAAACACAATTTCAGAAGAACCCGGGAATATTTTTATTGAAATTGTTAGCAAATGTTTACGTTAGCAAAATTAGCATTCAAAGAGCCGAAGTATTTCCAACGTAGCTCGGATAAAACATCTTACCTGTGCAGTGACAGCCGGAGAATAGATGGCTAACATCAAGTTATAGTATCGACAGGTGAGTTTTAAAACATTTTGAGGTGTGTACACGAGGAAAAACGGCGTTTTCTTGCTCAAATTTAGCTTTCATTGTACATTCCGCCCTTATGTTTACAGTTTCTCTCTGTCACATGACCAAAGAAAAACGGCCGAAGAGTCTACGGTGGCCCCAATATACCAAAAATGACAGAAAACCAAAATAAGTTGAAATTTATTTTTTACTCTATTTTTTCTTGCGCTTTTATCATCATGTGCAAAAAAAAAAAAAAAAAACATGCATGCATGCCTCATGTTATAACGTAAACCTCTCTTTTCACATTTCTGAGAAACTGTAACTTATTCTTTAACATATTTCTGTGTTGCTGTAAGTGACCACTTGGGGGCGCAACGAGCAACGAGCCCAGGCTCAAATTGCAAATTAAAACTGTAAAGGTCAAACTGAGCTCATTCCTAAAGTATTAACGAGTTCTAGTCCATGCAGATATTAACATCTCAGAAACAGAACAGCTGTAACAAATATTTGTAACTACTTTTTTAATTATACTTAGTTTCCAACAGATCCAATAAAACTTAAACCTAGGGTTTCTGTTCTTAAAGTTTGAATAAAAGACAAATTGACTTCTTTTCCACTTTCCAAGAGCAAAGGATTACCATGATCTGGATGACTGACAGTCTACACCACCATATAGACTTCTGTTCTCTTTTAGTTTGAGAAATATTTTCATACTTTGAGGTACTGAGGTTTTCATAAATTCCAGCTGTCACGTTTACACACCTAAGACTTTTATCACATCTGTCTGTTGGCAGACATCATTCTAATAAGTACATGTCATGGCCCTAATTAAAACCAGAGTTTAGTGCTTGTCCAAGTATTATTATTTATGCACTACATTACATAGAGTGTACCAGTTCCTGAAGAAGGCAGGCTGAAATCAAGTTGTAATTAGTGGCGTGTTAACAAAAACACAGCTGTTCTGGAAATAAATGCATGTTAACACATGTTTGAAACATGTTAATTGCAGCTCAAAAAGAGCCTTTAGGAGCTTCATCTGAAAATTACCCAACAAACTGTGAAGATTTGAGTTTGTTAGAGTAAAAGCAGTCACATTTGTGTAGTTACTTAAGTTCAGTGTTATATTACCAGGCTAGGAACGTCTATAAACCTATGTGTTAACTTAACTCATTAGGAAAGCATTTTTCAGCAGGTCTTTATTACGTTTTATTGGGGAAAACCTAACACTGTGGCTTCACAGTGATTTTCAATAGCAAATAAAGCAAGAACTTTCCTAATTTGCACATGCATCACTTGTTGCTAGGCAGCAAACAAACACTCGGGTGCATACACACATTTAAAAACACACACAGACACGCACTCAAGCACACACATAAGCATTTTTCCATTTGGGACTCGTGAGGTGAACATTTCCATGTAGGGATTTATGTACTGCAATTTGGTAAACATTTCCATTCTGTGGGATGCAGCACATTGTGCTCGCTGAAGACTCATGCAGAGCTGGTTCACATGGGGCATGCACGAAAACTAGTTTTGACAGCTAGTTAGTCACAAAACGACGTCGGGATCCAGCTGTGCATCTGCTGCAAGCTAGTACCTGGTGACTTGCTTTAACTCGGATCATGTGCTGCTTTGCTTCTATCAGCAAATGTTTAATACTTAATATTTGAGTTGATAAGAACTCAGTGCTGCAGAAAACTAATGAGAGCAGGTGTTGCACTTAATTCTGAATTTATGATATGAATTTGTACATTTAGAACCTGTGAAGTAAAGTGTACTCTACTTCATCATTGAGAAACAGTCAAATTTAGCAATGTGTTTGAGCTACATATGTTAATCTGTCTGAATGAGGCATTTAGCCTGCAAACACATTCTTGTTTGTCCAGCACTATTAATTAATGTTTGTACCAGCTCCATGAATCATAAATACAAGCTTAAAATAAGGTGTTATTAAAAGACTGAGCATAGAGTTTGTCCTGCAATTAAACAGATGAGTTCTTGGATGTAAACTTCCACTGTGTACACACGAAGGAACATATGCCGTTGTGTGTCCTCGACACATCGGTAATTCCATACCTTCTTCTATCAATGAGAAATTTATCCAGTTTGTGTTTGCTTAATAATTCCATGGGGAGGAATTTAAGTTACTGACCTTGGTGGGGATTACTTTGCACACATGGGCAGATCCCGCAGGCCTGTTCGGCATATTAGCCAGCGACCCTCCCAGACACAAATCCTCACCCCCAGGCTCATTTTTAGAAAATGCCGGGCCTTCTCCCCCTGCTTCTTTTCCATCCACGGTTTCAGAAAACGACATATGAGGTTCGATGTGCAAACAGCCCTCTGGGCATCCTCCTGACTCACACCCCTAAGATTGCAGGGCAGCATCAAATGCCCCCTTTCTCCATGTCATCTCCTCCCCCTCAAGGTAAAATGAGGATGCAGATTGTGAATAGGGGCAAATAATATTAAATCAGAGTACACCCACAAAACAAAATAATCTGCATTTATGTCTGTGGGGTAAGGTTACACAAGCCATTTCTATTTCTGAGCTCTTGGATAAACACCTATTAGTGGAGGGGGTTAATAGAAGCCTGTTTATTGGACCTCCAGGCTTGGCCTCACAGATCGATAGGAAACCTCGCAGTGCACAGTGGCATCACTGTATAAAAGTGCATAAATTGGTCGCAGCTGGCAACTTTTAATTGAGTGTCATTAGACACGTCAGCCACAATCTTTCCACGTCGGGAATGCTCGGCACATAGTCCTTTTGTCTCTCTCTTTCTTGGAGTTGCTGCAGAAGGAGCTGATTGAGACAGACGGTCCAGGCCGAGAGCAGCGACTCGTTGCACTGCTTTTACTCTCACATCCCTCTTTCTCCTTCTCTCTCGTTTTTAAATACAATCTGCTTTATATTAGGGGAAAAGGAGCTTCTCAAAGGCCAATTAGGAAACTCCTTTTCTCTTGGTAAGTCATGATTACGTAGGAGAAAGCTGGAAAGTAGAAGTGCAGGTTAGCTGTGGGGAAATTTAGAGACGGTCATGACAGTGATGAGATGTTCATTTCCTTGACATTGAGCTGATATTTATGGAGGATATGAGCCTTGATATTGTCTCAATAGCTGCATTAGCTATCAGATTATTGGGACAAATCCATGAGAAATCACTTGTTAGGTTGAATACTTTAAAATAAGCTCATTTTCTGTATGAATTAGCCATAAATACATGACTAAATCTTCCTCCAAGTCACAGCATCAGACAGACTTAGAAATATAATTATCTAGATTAAACACAGCAATGTGAACTTTCATGGATGTTTTCAATAAAAGACACCACAAATCAGAGTATTAGAAGCAGAGTTGTGATAAAAGTTAGGAAAGTAGGCTCAAATAGAGACTTTTCTGTCTTTAGTGTCACGATAGCACCAAATTTAAGAAACCTGGACCGAGTTGATAAAGAGACGATGTAAATAGTTCCCAACTTTCATCTGCTGTTTGGAAAAAGGGAGTTCTAATCTAAACGTGTGGGATCTGCACAATTTATCTTCATCAGTTTATCTACTTGCATGATATGACCTGAAACAGTGGATTGAAGTGATCTGAAAAATGATTTTTTCCCCCTCCTGTTTTTCTGCTTTGATGACTCAGGTCTATTTTCTAAGAAGATTACCCACTAAAAATGTAAGATTTTTGCCACAATTTGCCACAGCTTTGATCTTATTCTGGGCTGATGCATTAATCAGTGGCACCTCTTAACCTTAAGCTGTCGTCTCATTAGACACCATGTGGTTAAAAGAGAAAAGAAAAGAAATTAATTAATTAATTTTTTTTTTTTTTAAAAAGCATGAGGGGAAGTGATTAACACTTCATGACCTGCACAAGTCTTTGTGCACCACCAACTAAAATGGTAAAAACAGCAGTTAATATTATTATTATTTTGGGGGAGCAATTTGTTTAAATTTGACCAGGAATGTGCCAAATCTGCGCTGAAAACACCCATCTGTGGCCCCGAGAGCAAACCTGGGAATTTGTAGGACCCAGCAGACCACCCAGCCCTCGGCTTCACCTGTTCATGTGCACATTTCTTCCCCTCTTCTCACTTGGGATCGCCTTAGATCGCCCCACGATGATGACCAGAACCCTCACAATGCTGTCCTGCGCCGGCTGCAGCCTGCTGATCCTCCTGTGCGCCACCCTCGCCGGCGCCTCCCTGGCCGAGATGGTGTTCCGCTGCCCGAGCTGCACCGCGGAGCGCCAGGCGCTCTGCCCGCAGCTCGCCGAGCCGTGCGCCGAGATCGTGCGCGAACCGGGCTGCGGGTGCTGCCCCGTGTGCGCCCGGCAAGAGGGCGAGATGTGCGGCGTGTACACCCCGAGGTGCTCCACCGGTCTGCGGTGCTACCCGACGCCCGACTCGGAGCTTCCCCTGGAGCAACTGGTGCAGGGCCAGGGCCAGTGCCGGCGCAAAGTGGACGTGGAGACGGCCACTTACAGCCAGGAGCACCGGGAGCAGACCAGCGGTCAGTCAGTTCACTGGAAAGATGGTTTTCCTCAATCAATTTTTAATGACAGTGTCTAGACAGCAGCATGAGCAGAAGTGTAGACATTTTGCATTGTCATGAAGGGACCATTCCTTAAGTTCTAGTAACCACTTTCCTGTTTATTACACAATATTCCCTAGATGTTCATAACATTTGACAGCAGGGCATGCTCTTCATGTCCTTTGAATGATTAGGAGCCATTTAGAACCACTTTGCAACCACTTCCCACCCCTTTTTCTTTTTGCTGTAGTTTTTCCTGAGTAATCATAATCACTATGTTGCAGGGTGGTATTCTGTGTTGCAGCAGAAACAAAAGGATCTCATCTCAGCTGTGCTTCAAGCAGCTGGCCCTCTAGTCTTTCCTACTTCAGCCTCCTCAGAAAAAAGAAAAGAAACACTGCAACAGAGCTCAACCGGCCTGCAAAATTCTCTGAATTTGTACTTGAAGCGACAGAGAAAACATTGTAGTATTGATGTTGACGTTTCTGCAGGGGAGCGGGGAGAAAGCAACAGGGAGACAGCAGGAGCAGGAATGTTGCATTGATTGGAAAAGTGGACTTTTAAGCTTTGACCAGAAGTAACTACAATCTGCAACTTGGGAAAATGGAGCTGCTTGTGTAGATGTTGCAGATGGGGCGGGGTGGTGGGGGTCACGATGAAAGCTCGATGCAGCCGGGAGCCAGCGAGGCTCGTGTGTTTAAACGGGGACGGGTCACGGTGAAGAAGAAAAGCAAACAGCCTCATTAACCGGGCTGGTTTTGAGGCTGCAAACAGTCAATGAGCGTCCGGAGGAGCCAGCCGGGGTGTGATTTTTACTCATTTCCAAATCCGTGCTTTGTCAGAGTTTACCTCCAGACTGACAAGTGTTTATTTTGGCTCTTGAGTCCTGGAACGTCGGGAAACTACCAACATTCAGTGCAGCTCTGCTCTCTGCAGCCTACCACTCTGATAAAAGGATGAAAATGTTTCACCCACTTAATGATCAACCATGAGAATGGCTTGATTGTCAGAAAAAAAAAACAAGAAAAAACAGATTTTAACTGCTTAGTTACATAAGAGCCAAAACAAGAGATCACAGTACTTGGAAACATCATGTAAAGGCTTGCTTGCAAGAAGGCAGTTTTTTTTCTTTTTTTTTTTAAAGATGTTACTTTTCTTGCCTCAGGTTCGGGTCAGGCCACGCTCCGTCTTGCAGGCTGAAAGGTCTGAGGATTAGGTAGATGCATCCAACAGGCAGTGAAAGCTTAGAGATGGTCTCTAAAAGCAAGTGGAGTTCTTTTGGAGAAAAGCCTCAGCGCTGCAGATGGAAGAGCGATTTCTGACAAAGACAGGCACAGAGCATTGCAGCCAACGCTCCAAGTGAAGTACGTAGCTCTCTCAAGGTTAGAAGTCGAGTCTTTTCAATCAAGTCGAGGCTGAATAACCTCCAGAATCTGTGACATTTTCAGTCCAAACACATTTCTCTCACATTTTGCTCCAGAATCACCTCCATCAAACATTCACGAGCTTCTGACCAGATTTTTTCCCCCTTTTTTTCTTCCCTTATTGCCTCCTCTGTTTTTGTTAGATAACTTCATAGATGTTCCAGATGGTTGCTCTCCTGCTTTCATTTGGCACAGCATGAGACTATGCAGATTTGATTTCCTGAATAAATTATTCTCTGACACACAGCAAAAAAGAGGAAGTAAATCTCTGATAGCGATCGGCTCAGAGGGGCCCCTGGAACATTGAAAGCAAATGTTCTGGCTACCATCCTTTTGCATCTCCTTTATTCCAGGAATGAAACTGTAAATAGGAAGGGAAAACAACCTTTTTCTAAAACAATAATGGAGTGATTGTATTTAGGGGAGTTGATTTGACACCTTGAGGGAAACAAAAAAATCAAAAGCTGAAAAAAAAATAAGCTTCATTTTGATGTTTTGAAACTCTTGGGAACAAAAGGGAGCAAAACCAAGAAACATATGGAGGAATTCATTAATTGATTGATTTTTTGTCAGCAGATAAACTCTCTTCCAAAAAGATGCAAACATCAAGATTTCTATTTATGCTGTTTTGTCTTAAAAAATGTAAATAGGCAGGAAAAGTACTGCAATGATTAATGTGCTTCGGCTTTGACAAGTTATTTAAAGCCTATCCGATGCACCGAGGAGCTCCTTCTTTCTTAAAACAGAGGTCACGTCTATTTGGCGGCGGAAAATGTGTTTTGAACGGGGGAAATTGAATTGTCGGCAATAAGCAAACAAAAACAACCGAGGAGACGGCTGACAGAACAGAGAGAGTTGAGACATCATCTGTTAAAAAAAAGAAAAGAAAAAAAATTCACAAATGGATGTCTGATCAGAGAGAAAATCCAGTGTAATAATAATATCAGAATTCATCGGGTTTAAATTGTTCAAGGAGCATAAAATAATGATAATTAAAAAAATATTACTGATAAAGACATGGTCAGATTCAAATACGCATTATATGCTGCAGAAATGTAACTGATTGTGTTGTAACTTTACCTGATTACAGTAAGAAACTATACATTAATTTCCAGATATATTATTTTAATTTTAAAATAAAACACTAAATAATACAAGACTAGTCTGAGCAAGTTGTTGGTAGTTCATTCTTACAAATTCACAATGAAAAGTCCTCCTGGACAAAGTAATACTCAGTAAATATGACTGTTAGGCTCAGGTTCAGTTTGTTGTATAAAAGTGAAAATAGAGTAAAAAATGGATTCAGAACAAAGTCCTTCCTGCTGCGTTCGGTTGTCTTCTTTTGTCCAAAAACAGACAGAGGATGTGCAGTTTGAAGTGATGCATGGTAAAGAAAAACATCACATTCCTCCCATCAGGGGAACTCTTCGGGCTAAAAGATGATCGAAACAGTGACCTCAAGAACATGATAACAAGACTCGCCTCAACACTAACACCTCCTCCTGGCTGCACTTATTTCATCTGACCACTATCATTTTTCACAGTTGTTTCAGTGTTCCTTCTTTCTTGTCATCAGTGGAGGGTTTGCTTATTTTGACATAAATAAGTGTAACATCAGAGCATCATCATTTCCCTTCTTCTTCTGACATCTGTGTAACTCATTTAGTTGCAAAACCAACAGCTAAAGGATCACTATGGTTACACTTTAGTTTCAAGACTAATAAACAAAGAGAATCCATGCAGGAGGTTTTATGTGTCCAAAAAAAAAAAAGAAGATAAATAAAAATGTTGCAGCCACAGGTCTGAAAATAACAGCAGAATATTACAAAACAGGAAAAGTTCATTTCATTAATATCTCTTTGTCAGTTCTGATAAAATAAGAGATTAAAATAGGAACACCTAACAGAAGATCTCACAGCTGACTGGGTTATTTAGCTAAAGGTTAATGATATTTTTAGTTATGAAATGAGCATAAAGAAGTAGATATGCGTAATGCAATGTCTGCATAAATATTTCAGCATAAGACTGTCATCAGATGCCATGTAGTCAATCATCCAAAGATTCTCAGAATCTGGAGAAATCTCTGCGTGCAGTGGACCAGGCTGAAAATCAATATTGGATCCCTTCGGGCCTTCAGACAGCACGGCATTAAAAACAGGCATGATAATGGAAATCACTGCAGGCTTCCGGAAATCACAGACTAGGAACACAATTCCCTGCGCCATCCGCAAATGCAGGTTAAAGCTCTGTCACTCAAAGAAAAAGACATTTGTGATCAAAAATCGTTGTCTCTGATGGTGTCGGGGTTCCAGTCGTACCTGAGGGACGAGCAGCTCGCACATCTGGAAAGGAAGCATCGATGTTGAAAGTCATAAGCAAATTTTTAAAGCAACCACTTCTCCCATCTCGATCATTTGTTTTTCATGCAAGGTCTTGCATCTTTCAGCAAGACAATGCTCAGCTGCATCCATTAAAAAAAGCATGGCTTTTTTAATGGATGATAAGTCCAGGTGCTGAACTGGTCCGCCTGCACATCAGATCTTTAATCAACAAAAATCATCTGACGGATCATGAAACAAAAACTATGACAAAGGAGACCCAGGAGTTCAATTTTAAAGTTACTTTACTTTTTCTTCAAATGTAACACATCTGATATAGACTTTATTTCCACATTAAGGAGACAATATACACCACTGTTAAACAAAAAACAACATGGAATGAGCTAATTTAGAAAGCAGCCATAATCTTATACTCCTTTAACACAGAATTGTCTGAAATAAGCAAAACCTTCCTCAAAATAAGATCTCATCTTAAAAGCAATGTTTGTGCTTTTCAAATCTACAAATATGATGATTTGTCTTTACTTTAGGCCATCTGAAATAAGCTTGAGTGAATTAAACAATAAATGTATTCATATCAAAATTTAAAGGAAGTCTATGTAGCAATACCACTTCTGACCACACGGGGGAAAATAGTGCTGCTGTGGATAAAAGAGCTTCTGTCAGTACTGTATGCCATGTCTTTTAATGCCAATTTAGATCACTAAAGGTGCATTAAATCTTTTTTGTTATACCATGAATTTTCTAGTGATACACTGCCCCCAGGTGGTCAGAAATAGTATTGCTAGATAAGTGCTTTAAGTACATTTTTATTTTTTAATGCTTCATTCTAATTCTATCATGATTGAATGAGAAATTAAAGATTTTGAACAAAATGAAGTCATACGTATGTTTTAGTAGTGCAATGTCAGTTTAGTGGCAGCTTCGTGTCACATAAAACTGCCACAAGGCATGGTCGAAAAAAAAAAAAAAGGTCCAAACGCAGACACAACTGGTGAGATGGCCAGATAAAGAAATAAATAAATGTAACCAAAACAAACCAGAGGCAGTGCTGCAGCATGGAGTTCAAAATCAATTTCCAAACAAAAACAGTGAACTGGGCAGAAGTAGGAGACGAGGCGACCAACAATGATAAGAATCTGGCGGCGGAAAACAACAAAAACAAAAACTGAAGAGTATATATTAGAGGGCCGATGAGTCGGTGGAGGATAATGAGAAACAGAGAACATTTGGTGATACGGTTCGATTAGAAAGCTGAGGGCATCTAGAGAAAAAATAAACAAATAAAACAAAAGTAGAAACTGGCAACAAAAGCGAGAAATAAACAGGATACACAAGAGATGAAAATTAAGCAAGACAGGAAAGTAAATGCTGATTTAGATGAATGTGTTCTTTAAGATGAGTATAAAAATACAAAAGCCAGGATCAAAGCTAATGGTCACAATGATGGTGATTCATCAGCTGAATTTCTAAAATTTCTACTTTAGTGTGTGCTCTCATAAAAGTAAACATGGTTGGCTTGTTCATGGAAAATCATCTCAAAGTTCAATCAGAAGAACAGCAGCTTGTGTGATTGAAAAAGTTTAAAATTCATATATATATATATATATATATATATATATATATATGATTTTTTTTCTCCTGATTTGAGAATTTACTCAAGTTTTGAACTCAGCGTGGATTTTTGGTCCAGATCAAATTTCCTTCATAACCAATTATCTTAAACACTCATTGCCAAAAAGAATAAATGAACACTATTAGGAATAAATTTACCAAAAAAAAATGCACTGACTGACTTTTAAAATGGCATTTGAATTATTAAGTTTCTGTCAGTCATTTGACAATGTAACAGTGAGCAAAGCCAGTCAAAGACATTTCATTAATATTGAGGGAGATTGTGTCAAGTTTTTAAAATGATAGTCATTTTATGATAGATATATACTGTGGATAATAAAATCTTTGACGTTTCATGTTGAGAAACATCATTCTTAAATTATCATCATTATTATTTCTGATGGTATCTGAATAGAATTATTAGAGTGGAAAACTGTGCTGTGAATTTTTCACTGCAGTCACAGCCCCTCTGTTTGTTAATGACATTAAAAGTCATATTTTGTTTTTTTTTTCCCCTCCTCAGAGTGGACAGCTAGTGGATGGTGTGGAAATATTTATGACATTTGTCAGAAAGGTTAAGCATAGAATCGCTTACCCTGCCTTTAAAAATGAAACCTGAATTTCCCAGTTTCACTTTTCAGTTTTTTGTCTGTTACGTTTAACTGAAATGAGTTAAAATGACCTGCTAGCACTGACTGTCTGTTGTTGCTTTTATTTCCGTACTTTGGCTGGCTTGTTCTGTCTTGGTTATCTCGGGACGGACTCTGTAAGACTCCAGAAATTTAAGGATGGTGACTCAAAGATCATTTTGTTGCACTTTGAGTCTTGAGCTTGAATTTAATTGTGAAATGATCGTGATTCCATGTGGTAAAGTGTGAAGTGTAACATAAGATATTTCCTCTTATAGTAGCGATCAGATATGAGCCCATGAGCTAGTTAAACTTTTTAGATTTTGATGATAAAATTTATTTTGATGGTTTGGAAAGCGTATTTTAATATAAAAGCAAAATATTACAAAAAAAAAGAGGAATTCTTGGACTGTTGACTGAAAAGTCTCTCTTTTTAAAACACCCACAAGTTTCCCACTACCCTGTCTGTTTATGCGCAGACTCATTTGAAGTTCATTCCCTTGGAAACCTGGACCCAAGAAAAAGGTTCCTTTAATCAGATTGGATGGCTGTTTAGTTGTTTTGACTGGAATCAAACCATTAATGATCTCAACGGAGAGCGAGTTGATTTCAAAAAAAGGCTTAAAACACAGTCCACTTTCTTGCGTACATGAATTAAAATACTTGTTCAGTACTTTGCCATGAGATACTGTCAGCTGCATATCGACTGTTAAAATCACCCTCTCTGGTCAGTTTTACGTGTCGATTATGACGAAGAAAAGCCTGAAGTTTTAGCTGGATCATTTCTGCTTTTACGAAAAAGAAAACACGAGGGATTAAATAAAAAGTCCTTTTTTTCTGCTAGAAAAACATTGTTAGCTCACAAGGGGCATTCCTGTGTACCTGCGGGGGTGTCTAGACGACCCCGCAGGACTGAAATAGCTCCGAGATAATCCCCTCAGTCCCATCCCGGGCTTCTCTAAAAACGGCTATTCGTGCCATCTTGCCCGAGGCGTTGACTTCAGGCGTATCCGTGCCAAGAATCTCCTCGTGCCTATTGAGAACCAGAATAACTTCCCACCCTCCATTCTGGTCAAGGGTGATTTAAGACAGTACAAACACTGTCTGATGTGCTACTGACACTGAGGTTGTGATGACATGAAGTGACAAAAACATGTGCGCTTTGTAAAGTGGGATACAGTGTTCAAGATTCGCTCTTTTCTCTTGTTTCTCCTCAGAGGTTCAGGACGGATGGGCAAAGTCTCGTTTATCATCTGCTCACCTGCACTTTCATCCAAACTGACTTTCTTTTACAGTCATGTGGAAAAGTTGAATCTAATTCTGTGATTATGAATAATGTCATCAGCAAAAATGTTTGTTTGTGTTTTTTTTTTTGGGACAAAATTGAAGCCAAAAAAGGAAAAAAAAAAAAAAAAAAACACATGGGAAATACTAAGTACCCCCGTGGTTCAGTAGCCTGTAGATCCACCTGTAGCGATAATTGTTTGGGTTTGTTAGCTGCATGAGTTCATCACTCTCTCTTCTTGCTATGGAGGAGATTTGGTTCATTAGTCCTTCCAGCCTTGCTTCAGATTGAGGTTTATTCATTTATGCACAGCTCTCTAATGAGTTGAGGTTTGGACTTTTTCTGGGCTCCTCCAGAATGTTGATTTTCATTTTTTTTAGTTTTCAGCCATTCTGATGTGAATTTCCTGGCGTCTTTCAGGTCATCGTCCTGTTGCTTGATCCGTTTTTGAGATGTAAGAATACTTTGGTATACAGAGGAGTTCATAGCTGGCTCAGTCAGTCCAAGATTCCCAGGAGCTGTGGCTCCAAAGCGATCTCCAGTCATCATTCCTCCCTTACTGTGGGTGGGAAGCATTTTTGCTGTTTGCTTAAGACAACACTGGGTTTCAAGGCCAAACATCTCCGCTTTGGCCCCGTTCGTCCATGAGATATTGTTTTGGAAGTCTTGTTGTTTGTTCAGATGCAGTTCTGCAAACCTCGGTCATGCTTTTGTCTTCTTTTTATACCAAAGGGGCTCTGCTGGTTACTGTTCCCATAAAATCGTACTTGATCTGTGTTTTCTAATTGTGCCGCTGTGGATTTAACGTTTAACATGCTTGACAGAGTCTAAGATGTAGTTTTAATTTTTTTTTTGTTAGTATTTCTCTCAGAATCTCAGTGGCTGACCTTTGGACTTTTGAGCTGGGATGCCCATTTCTGAGAAGAGCAGCTCTCTTGCTTTCCATACGTAAATAATCTTTCTGGGCCAAAATTTTTTAATGGTTTTACAGCCCTTTTTAAAAGTGATTTGCAGGGGGGGAAAGAGCTTTTCTATGACCATTGCTTATATTGTTCCCTTTTGGCATTATGTTAACACATACCTGAAGGATCCTGACCAGCAGATTCCCAAAACACCTGCTTTTATAGAAGTCTACAGCCTCTTAAATGCTGTGGAAGCAGTAAGGGGGTACTTAGTATTGCCCCCAGGAAATTTTATTTATTTAAAATTTTTTGGCTTCTTTTTGGTAAATAATGTCACAGTGAAAAAATGTTTTTATTGTTGTTTGTCTGAGGCTGTATTTGCCTAAAACAGACTACAATCAGATATTTTTTATGTTTTAAAACAAAAATATATGGTATTAAAAGAGGGGATGTTAGCTATTTCACAATTCTTTTAATCAACTGTATTTTAAAAAAAGATTAAGGTTATTCTGTAGAGGAATAGCTATGTTACACAACTTGTCTTTACACAACTTAAAAAGTGAGAAAATTACTGAAACTCTGGCTTTTAAGAGCAAAATTAAAAATATCTTCTTGCAAATGCAAATGAACCATTTCTTTCAACTAATCTTAGGAAATAAACAGCTAAAGTTAGGATAAAAAGACATATATAAAACATCCCTCAAATTAAACCAGTCTTTTGCCAGATGTGTCCTAATGGTTATTGTCCAGAAAGGTCTGAGATCTTCATCCCAACAAGAGGTTTTCCTCTGGAAATATTTTAACGCAGATGTGAGCGCTAAAGGGACATTTCAGTTCAAATAAGGCTGTAATTTCTCTGTTGCATGAAGATTTAATAAACCCTTCACTCCCTCATGGGTCAAGACATCTGTGTTTAAGTTTTGAAATACAAATGTTATTAAAATTTATTTCATCAACCAGCTACAAAAATATGTCACAGAATGTTCTGTCCTGAAGTAGGAGCTAAAAAAGACCATATAAAAACCTTATTTATCACTAGTTTTGTATGAAAAAAAAACAAAAAACTCCACAGCTAAAAGGTGGGGACTTTTATTAAAACATTAAAAGAACTATAAAGAAGTTCTTATAATCCAAAAACACCAAATTATATCCTGCAGCATGATAGAAACTCGACTGTGTTTTATTGTAGGTGGAGTTTGTTTTCATTTATGGATGCAATTTTGTTATTTATAATCAACATCAGAATTTTCAAATGCCTCATTTGGTAAAATCGCATGAGTCTTTTTTCTTTTTTTTTTGTTTATTTTTTTTAACTTCAAAACCACTCTCTGTCTAAGAATGACCCTGAAAATCCTCAGAAACATTACGAACAGCTAAAAAAGGGATTTGAAGATTTTTGGCAATTGTCTTGTTACGTTAAAAATAGTTATTTTTCTTCATGACAGACAATACATTTTTTAAAATTATTTTTATTTAAAGCTTAGCTGCACTTATTTGAATGCTGACTTATCTACTATATTAACTACTTGATTTTATTTTCTTTGTTGGGATTGGCTTTGGATAAAAACAAATGCTAAATTTAACATCATGTAATTTAAAACATTCGGCTAAAGCCATGCCGTCTACCAATACCACGTCTGACCACATGGGGGCATCGTATCACTAGAAAGTTCATGAACTAACCCCCAGTCGCACCTCTACTGGGACAAAGTGTTCATTCAAGACGTGCCAGACCATCCGTACTCATAGTCAGTGGGTCAACATGTATATTTATTTGCCTCTAATTAATCCGCTTAAGCATCTGAACACAAATTTAACCCTATATTATGACAGGTATATTTTTATGTCCTACAATTCCACGCTATTAGCATTTTCAAACTGATACTCTTCATATGATGCCTCTTGTAGTTGAAAATTGAATAAACAATCTGAAGAAGTTTGTTCTTACTTTAAATATGATTTTTGTATTTTATAGTTCTCATATTGTTGCTTAATTTGAAAAGTTATGAAATAACCTTTCCTAAAGGAAAAATGTGTGTTGTAGTTTATTATAGTTTAATTAAGTCTAGTTAAATTTTCCTGTAAACAAGCAAACAAAAAAAAATGTTGACAGAATTTTTTCTGACTGAAATTTTTCCGAAAGGTTGCAACTTTGTAATGTTTAGATAAAAAATGTGACACCAACAACAGTAGATAAAAGATCATCATCTGGAGTTCACGATTGATGATCACTTTGTGTCTGGTTTTCTTCGGGTAGAGCCGTGCTACAACCTTTGCCCCACAGATTTCTCTCTGGCCCACCTGCACGGCTCTTATCTCCACACCTGAGAGCGATAGTGGGTGGTAGCTCCACGCGAAGCTCTTCAAGTGTAGCGTGTTCAAGCTTGCTGAAGTTCCTGTCCTAGTTCAGGTCTTGCCCCAGAGTTCACCAAGCGTGGTCTTGGATGCTGACATGCACGCATACGTGCCAGAGCGTGCGCAAAACCTGCTTTTAGAAAGCTGTTGTTGGGCCAAAAAGCCTGGAAGGTAAATATATCTGCACTCTGCTGAGTTTGTGTTTCTAGAAAACATTCCCACAAGGCCTTGTAATGGATGATGGATTGCAGTAAACCTACACAGTGGCTTTTGTCAGCTTCTTGAGTGGCACATGACCTACTTCACACCTCTGAGCAGCTTAAGGACAGGAACTGAGAAGATTTGAACTTTTACAAAAGTTTTCCACATTATAAAATATAATAAGATTGTTTTGTTTTGGTTGCACTCTTTTTTTTTGTTATTCCTTTTTCTTATAAGAGTATAAATCATTGGATTTTATATTCAGTCTTGAAAAGACTTCCTTTAAACGTCTCTATATTTTCATAAGTTAATATAGAAGTTGCTCTGATGTCTAAATATAATAACATTTTTATCAATTTTAGATTGCTTTTGTCAGCAAGCACTTCCAAAAGCCCTTAAAATATTCCCATAAATGAAATTTAAATCAATTTATTAACCCAAAACACTCTGTTGTTGCCTTATAAAAAAAGATGCATCATTAAAACAATCACTCATCTGAGCTTAACAGTTTATTTTTGTGTTTTGAAGTGACTAGCAAAGCAAAAAGTTAAATTTAACACAAACCTGGGAGGCTGTACAAAACAAAAAAATATATAAAACTTGTCATAACTTCTCTTTATCTCAAACCAGTTTCACTTTATGCTGCATTTACTGCACCTTGAGTATGGGAGGCTGTAGAAAAATTAAAAAGTTAAACCCTAGGGAAGGGAGGGGCGGAGTTAAGCGGTTGACCCCGCCCCCAATAATATGCAGCCGAGAGCAGCGCTAATTGCAAAAGGAGCTGTTGGACTGTATCTCTTTGAAAGTTTGACCAAAATATTGCACGGATATGTCATTAATGCCTCACAAAATGGTGTCAACTTGCTCGTTTAAAAAAAAAAACCAAAAAAAAAACCTCATCATCAGCCTCCTTTAAAATTGTTTCTGGTTGTTCGGGGTTACAGATGTGATTTTGTGGTGTAAAACACTGGAACATGCTTTTTAAAAATATAAATATACATTAATCACAAGTGTATCTGTGTATGTCTCCATCTCCACCTTTTATTAGTTTAAACATATTGCAATTTTAAGCAAATAAAATGACTAATGCACAGAAAAAATCTGTCCAGAAGCTGCTTCAGGATCTGACAGATGTCCACTAAATTTGTAAACATCCCTTCCACAAAACAAGGGTGTATCTGTGTCTGTCTGAAGGATATAATGTGTTTGTGTCTCCGCTTTTGCAACCGGCCCCCTCTCCACCATCCGGCCAAGTCGGCCATTTGCTTAGTTGACCAGTACCTGGACAATCAGGCATGCCACCTCTGGCCTACGTGCCACCTGGGAATCTGACATGGATCAGATATAGAAAGGAAGCCTGTCAGAGCATTGTTTGAGGATTAAGTCAAGCAGTAGACTGGATAGGAGGCCTACTGCTCTGTTGGTAGAGCTGATCCCCAGCTCACTGCTGTGGAGCGGCTTGTTCTGCGGAGGCCTAGTGCCCCCTGAAAGTGGGGTCTTGACCCTCTGAGCTTGCATGTGTGGGTGTACATTCAATAGCGAGGCCATCGTTAAACATTGTGCATTCATGTGTGTATGTCTACAGGCTGTGTACTCAGCTGAGCGTCTCGGGTTTCTTTCAGTAAAAAGGGACTGAAGGTAGTGCACTTGGATACTGCCGGGATTATGTAAGACGGCAAAACAAAAGGCACCCCAGCCACTAATAATTCTGAACAATGCAAGAACACACCTGATTTCAGCTGACTTTTGCCCCTTTACCTCAGAGAGCGCAGTGGAGAGTCATATGGAGAGCTCAAGTCCAACAACATCACATCTATCTGATGGTGAAAGGCGCCAGCAACTTGTTATTGCTTCGTTTGGAATTTCCTTTCTCCCGTTCTGTCTTAGACTTTTTGTTATCATATTCTACCACCAGATGCCAAATTTACCTCTTGCTGGGCTCGCAGGGTGCCCAGTCTGTCTACCGCCGCCGCTAAAACACACACTTAATTTCACAAGTCGGCACTTTACACCTCGGCCTACATAGCTTTGACCTATCCATATCACGGCCCAACATTCGACCTTCTCTACTGCTTTGGATTATTTCCCTTCTTTCAACCCCTGCGTGGCCAAATACACGATCTCCTGCAAAGATTCAGCAAAAACAAATGGTGTCTTGGCACATTTATTTGCTTTTTGAAATGTTATTCCTTGCAGCAAATTTGAGCTAAGCTGAGCTATGTGAAGAATTTGTGTCATGCAGGATTTTTTAAAAAATGTAAAATCAGCTGGTTTAGAGAGACACTCCTCCTCCACTCCCTCTTTGTGAATGCTCTGTTGTCAGAAACAACAAGCTGAGTTGTGCACGATGGCCCAAGGAAGAGATGTGAAGGTCAAAGTAAAAGAACTGATATGAAATGGGGGTCAAATGAAGGTTGTAAGTGTTGTATCTGCCACTCAGGAGTGGTCTTCATACCAGTTGGCCCCCTTAGGGCTGGAAAAATGAAGCCAACTTGGAAAAGCAACAGACGGCAGTTCCTCAAAGAGCCATTTGAGGCTTTAAATGTGAGACAGTCATCGTAGGCTGCCTGTAATACCCCGTCTCACCAGGTGTGACTTTCTTGATGTGCAGTTCCTTAAATGACCACTAGAGGCTGGCTCCAAAAATGACTGAACACCCTCACTTTTAAAGGCTCTTGTTTACTTTCTCATACGTGCAACACACCTTCTTTTTGAGGAACAGGTGTGACGGAGAAGGCTTTTATTTTCCAACTTGTCATCAGTTTGTTTAAAGTGAGTCACACAGGTGACGTCTCACACCTGCTGTCAGTCCTTTAACAGCAAAAATGAACTCAAGCGAGCCTGGAGGTGACGACCCCCAGTAAGCGAGAGCGCTACATTTTGCAGCTGGCTCTTTGCGAAATCTGAATACCCAAATTATTTGTTATGCATCATGTGCTCACAACAGAATTAAACAGGTTAATTATGCAAAACTTGAAACTTTTTTCATATGTAAAATATGTCAAACTCATAATTAAATAACTTGCAGAACAACGGGAATAACTTTGAGAAACTACAGCTGTCTGAAGGGCAAGCTGCTGAGTTCAGATGCACGGTTATCACTACTGATGGCCACAAGATGGCAATGCCATCATTTAAAAACTCAGTATTTCATCCCAGTGATTCACAAACCAGCAGGCCATAATCACACAATTGAAGTCCACCTTTAATTTTCACTCTATTACTCATGATTTTGTACCATTCTGTGCTGAAAGAGCAATTTATACAAAAAAACTCATTAAATGCAATGAAAAAGCAGCATTTATAGGGTCTGATGAGGACACAACATGAGGATTTATAGAGCGCAAATGAAGGCAGTGTGTTCTTCACAGAAACGTGTTTATTGACCCAAACTGCCCAGATGGAGGCTCTTAAAGTGACACAAATGAGATAGTTTAATGAAACCAATATGCGAGATAATTGATAATATGCTGTCAAGCCAGCTGTGTGGGCTGACTACTGGTGACCAGTAAGAATTAATCTCACAGTTGTGAATGGATCAGGTGACAAGCCTCGTCTGAGGTAGTTTTAGTTACGAAACATAAATAACTTTATCTGAACATTATAGCTCTCATAGTTAGAAGCAAACATGTTCCTACTGGCAGTGGGAACGAATTCAAGTCGTTTTGTTTTAGAGTTTAAATAGTTTTCAAATCATTACAATCTGTTTTTATTAATATCCCACTTATTTTTATTTTTTATTTTTTTGAAATTGCAAATGGCGTGATAAGTATATCCTGCCTGGACCTCATTAGACTGATTGTAATCTGGAGCCTGGTCAGAGAATTACGTGCAATTTTGTCCATTTCTATTTCAAGTCACATTCATCAATTCAAAGCTGTAGCTAAGTGGAAAATGTCAAATATCTGATTGTATCAACTTTTGTGTTCATTTATCAACAGTTTTGACATGTGTTCGTGAGACGGGACCATGTTTTGAGGGAAAACGCTACCATGGAAACCTGAGTGTGACTCAAACCGAGCAGTAGCTAGTGTCTTTCAGGCTGTAGTGTTATTAACAGGCCCGAATTACTGTGGGTGACTGATTCTGATGATATAAATGATATATAAGATTTACCTTATTGTGCATCCACAGGTGAGGCTGTGGAACTGCAGCCCGATCTGGGCGTAAGCGCTATCCCAACCATTCGAAAGCCCAGCAAAGAGACTGCCTGGCTCGGGCCCAAAGAGACCGCCGTACGCCAGCACAGGCAGGAGATGAAGACCAAGATGAAGACCAACAAGGTGGAAGAGGTGAAGTCTACTCGGCCCAAACAGGTCGGTTTTTGTTACATAGAAACACTCTGGAAAAAAGTTCTCAATAAAGAAGTTTAAAAGGCCTGAGCTTAGCCTTGTATCTTTATCTTTCTTTTGTTTGGTCTAAGTCTGATCTTTTCTGTTATATTCGTCAATCAAGACAGCTTTTATGTGCATATCTGTCACAAACTCCACACCATGATTGAAAAAAAAATACAAATGGATGCACTGAATATCACCTGATTACTGTTTTAGCTTTGAAAAAAAAAGAAGTTATTTGCCCAATATTTATGAAAAAGCACAAATAATAATACCACCTTTTCTTCTATTCATATGATACACTTGGCTGGGGTGTAATTTGGTCTTTTCCACTACTAAAAGTATTCATGATTTTTTTAAAACTTATTTTTGACTCTTAGAGATAATTATTTTGTATGTGAGGTCACATGTGACTGCAACTACATGTCCCTTCCTTTGACCTTAGTCAAACACAGCTTCCAGGTTCATCCCTCTCTGCTGTGCTTCAGCTCCGCCTCCGAAGCCCCTCCCTTCAGAGGGCAGGATGCTGTTCTGGAAGTACAGGCTCATTACCATGGCAACTGTTCCAGTGATTTGTAGTGGACCAAAGTGTTTTACAACTGAAAACTACTGAACCACTGAACAGCTACCTCTGTATCCGAGCCTGGATCTTGGAATATCAAGGATCACCTGATTGGATGACAGGAATATATATATATATATATATAAGGAAGCTCAGAAAATGTCAGTTGCGAGTCAATGTTTTAACACCTTAAAAAGATAGATATGCTTTGGCCACAGGAAGTTGGTTTTGACTACACAACTGATATATTTGTCAAATTTGAATTTACTGTCCAACTCACATCCAGATTTTTAACAAATTGACGAGTAACCATTCTCTAGACCCGAGACTTACTGATCGATCAAACACATTTTCTACCTTACTTTCAATGATAAAAAAAAAGGTTCAGATTTAACCAGTTCCTTAGATCACTAAAGCAGCTTAACAAGGGCTGTGTTGAATCAAAACCTTTATTTTATTTTTTATTTTACCATCTTCAAAATAATGAAAGAATAGATTTCATCTTTTAAAAGTTGAACCCAAAGGGAACATGTAAAAGGAAAATGATAGTGGGCCCAAAATGGACCCTTGGGGTGCCCCATGAGAGAAAGGCTGCCGAGGGCAGTGATGTCTTAAGTGTATTACCCTGAAAGTTTCAGAAAGCTGTTTTTTTTTATTGTAAACAAACTTAACTAAAAGATAACCTTGTGTTTCAGTTGATAAGTGATATCTGTCTGATGCCTGACTTAAGAATGTCTAATGCTAAATTTTTTTGCCAGTGAACAGCTTGGAATCACACACCAAAGTCTTTGTATTGATATACAATATTTAAAATCTTAATACATATTTTTCAATGCTTAAATGAAACAGGTTTTATGCAGTTATGTTCAGTGTAAAGTAACAAACCTTTTGCACTGCAATGAAGTGAAAATGGGAATAACGCACTTCTTCCCACTGCTACAGCCGCTGAAGATTTTTACACTTTTTATTTAAGATAGTTGAAAGAACAGTCGGTACTTGAATCTCCTGATAAATGACAGGAGTGAACTTTGATCAAGAAATACAGCGAAATATTTTCAGACAGTTAGAGGATTTATGGCACGAAGGAAATGTTTTGAATCCAGCAACGACAGCCCTTTAATTAACATGTTGCTGTTTATTGACCTTAAATACACCTAACCTGCTCTGTATCCATGAGCTGGGACTCGCCGGTGAACCCCAACCATTTCTGTCCAGCGTTGTGGTATTTTCCAACCGCTATAAATGCCATTTAAAGGTTATTGCTTTAACAGAAACTTTATAACTGTCTCAACAAGACGTTTGGCACTGCTGGATGTGAGGTAAAACTGAGGTCACTGGCGAGCTTTTAGTCATAGCTGGCAAGAATTGTAATTCAATTGCTCATAACAGGAAGCCTTTTAGCTTTATTGTGTGGATGTGTGTGTGTGTGTGTGTGTGTGTGTGTGTGTGTGTGTGTGTGTGGGCATTTTATATGGGATTTTATAGTCAGTCA
>JAOWBL010000012.1:2895411-2905759 GCA_028564865.1 Zenarchopterus dispar
GACAGGCTGATGGCACCGATTATTGACATCGCTCACGGGGTCAAGGCATGTGAAGGCTTTGGAGTGGAGCGCCTTGATCATGGGGGTGTGAGGTGATCCACTTCACCCTCGAAGTGAGACTCTTCAAATCTGTAACCGTTCTGATAAGTAGCTGGATCCAGATCCATGACACCGATCTACTCACTTCAATCCTTCGTGTGCAACACATAAATCACATGAGCGCAGGGTGGAAAAAAGTCCTGGTATCTACTGGTTTTCTCCATCAATTTACCTCAAAAAGAGGCTGAATACTCATCTAACTTGCAACAACAGACAAACACAATGTGTTTTGGTGATAAAACACACATACACGACTAGAATTTCCACTTTTTCTGATGAAGTTAAAGGGTGAGCTCACAAGACGTTCTAACAGTCTTTGTGGGATATCTTCTGCTTCTTCCATGTTCGAGAAACCAAATAATCGCATGACTCCAACTAAAACTGAAGTAAACCCAACTTCTCAGCTACTAGTCACACCATGGCTAAAGCAGGAAAGAACGTGAAGGCTAGTTTCAGAACATTTTCGTCTGGGAATGGATTCGATTTCAACCACCTTACTTTGGCGCGTTTTGTCCAAAAATCTAGTTCAACTGAGATATTTGGACAAAACACAATAGCCCGACTTTTCTACACAGTTGAGCTAACCGCCATGTGCACGCTTGGACTGAAACTAGCCTATGTTGTCTGCGCATGTGCAATTCCTGCTCACGGAAGTAACAGGAAAAAAAAACTAAGGGGAAAGTGTACTTAGCCAGTATTGAATTAGTATCAGATATGGCAGATTTGCAAAACCCAGGTATCAGAATAGTGACATGAAGCAACTATGGGTGCCTCTTTAATCTGCAGAAAACATCCCAGCATGATCCAGGGTGTAATTGGACTCTGGACTGTGTGTTGATGTCACTTTTGGATGACAGTGTTGTGAGGTTTAGTTCAAATTCCAGCATTGACCATTTGCAGCCCAGCCCTGAAGACATTGCTCTCAAAATGGAGCAAGACAACCATCACTCAGAGTTTCCCCCACGGAGGTGCTGCAGTTTGTAAAAGGGGAAAGAATTAAAATGAAAATGACACTGCCACTGTTTAATGACTCAATAAATTCAGTTAATTGAGGCTCCAGCTGAAGCTGAAGCAAAAGCAGGCGGGGTGATCTTAATCAGTCATCTCTCTGCAGGCCTACCTTTTGATGGATACAGCAGTTTAAACAACTTCTCGTTCTTGCACACGCCCCGCCCGTGCAGGAGCGCGTGCAGAGGCTTCTCCTCGCCGTTCTTGGGCAGGCAGCGGAGCCCGCGCATGCACGGCTCGGTGTACACGCCGCACGGCTGGCCCTCCTCGAGGGCGCACGTCAGGCAGCAGCCGCAGCCGGGCTCCTTCACCTGCTGGCAGCCCACGGGCACCGGCGGGCACAGGGACATGGCCTTGCGATCGCAGGGCTCGCACGGCACGTAAGACGAGCCGCAGCCGGTGAAGCTCAGCAGGGGAAGCACCAGGAAGGAGACGCTCAGTTGCATGGTGCGCTTCTCCTCCAAAAGAAATTTTAAAAAGGACAAAAAAAAAAAAAAAAAAAATCAAACTGCAGGGTGCGACTATCAACTGGATCCTTTGCTTCTTGTGAAAGGAGTGAGTCCGAACATCAGGGGGGTGTTTGCTGCATCCACAGGTGCCTTGCGCGCTCAAGTCTAAATGTCACCGCATCCGATGCTTCAGGTCCACAAATAGTCACTCCACCTCCCTTCCACTGCGATCTCACAGAGTCTGAAATAATTTATATATATGTGGAAAAAAAGAGAAAGAAATGAAATTCTGAGGCAGACAGTGTCTCTCCGCTCTGTGATGCCAGGTCCCGCTTTGCGCGCAAGCGGTTCGTCTCCAAGAGAGAAAATGGAGAGCCTGCAGGCTCCCTCTCTGCAGGTTATTCTGCCCGCGCGGCGGATTGTGAGCAGAATGTATAATCTGTGGCTTTGAGCTTGACTTTTGAAAAAGAAAGTGCAAGAGGCGAAGCCTATAACGCTGGCTCCTATGTCACACAACGTGTTGGAGGGGGAGGCGCACTTGTCAACTCCGTGCGTGGAGATGCTGATTTCACAGGGCGGGGGCTGGCGTGCCTCCAGATCTGCGAGATAGGCTGCGATGCTCCTGGAGGCGACCTGCTTCCTTCCCTGCGGAGAAGCAGTTTAGTTGTCTTTGTTCCCAAGATTAAGAAAACTCAACTATTATTTAGTCTTTTTTTTCTGTCTAAGCGTCAAAACAAGAGAAATCCCTTCTTACATGACCACAAATGTTCTGGAAACTCCATTTATACAGCTGGCGGCAGATTTAGAACCCATATGGACGGTACAACACTGTCCAAAAGCCTTAAGCACTCTTAGGTCCTGTTGTTTTAAAGTTTTAATGACATCCATATTTATTTTCCAGCCTCTTTCAGCTTTGAGAAAATAAGTCTAAACAAAATAAAATATCATTGCAAACATCTGGACGGGATAGTCTCCTTAAAAGAGCAGAATCTGTTTAGGTCTGACAAAGATCAGACTAAATGTGGATTTATTTTGTGATGAATGCTGTGTGACATTATTTTGTGTATCTTAAGGTCAGCTGATACCAGTAACTATTAAAAATGGGCATTAATTCCAATATTATCTCTGTAGTTTTAGTTTGTCTCTCAATAAAAGATAGCCAAAATAAAAAAAGGATGGTCATTCAAACTTCGATTTTAAACAAGTAAGGATGCCAACAACTTAAGAAAAAGAGGAAATTTGGAGATTTTTGAAAAGACCTGTCAGTAAAACAACATTTAAACAACTTTTTAGAGTCTGGATGACTTAAGATATTCCTTATTTCCAATAAACTGGGGATAGATTTGGTTTTATTGGAAATAAGGAAAAGGAAAAAAAGATTAAACTGTTTTGGTCCCTGTTCTCTTAAGTCTGAACAAACACTTTAAAACATCAGTTTAATTTCATTTGAAGGAACATTTGCTTCATTTTTGAAAACATAGTCCAACATTTGCGGTCTCCTCCCACTCATGTCAGCAAAAAAACCACCCTAAGCATCTTCACCACAGCAATCTGGTTCGTCTGGATTCAACTTCCAGGCTACAAAGAAACTGCGTCTGGACGCCATTGGGTCGGCGTGTGGCGAAAGCGATGTGACATCCAGGGTAGCAACCAAAATGCTCTCCAGTGGGGTAGGGAGGTGTCAATCTTCCTTAGAGAGGAACGTTTCACCTGTTGTTACCTTTTGGGGTATTAAAGACTTGATATGGTCATTGTCACAAGACACTTCATTACACATCAACAGTTATGAAAGTAGCTCACAGAGTTACAGTGAGCATCATGGTTGAGGTGACCAAGAACCTCAAGAAATTAAAGGAAGAGGAAAAAGAGAGGATGACCAAGTGACAGTTGTTAAAGCAACTTAGCCTCCACATTTATAGGTGGATCTACTGGGCTGCAGTTTTCAAAAGTTAACATGATTTTTATTTTTCTTAGATGCATCTCAGACGTAAATAAATCCTCATTCTTGGACTAGTTGTCAAGCCCAGAACAAGCCAAGGACTCAATTGCAGGGAAATCCAGTTATATAATTTATTGTCCAACAAAAAACAATCCTGCAGGATGAAAAAACTCCAAAAAACTGATTAATTAGAAGAACAGAAAACAATCCCATAAGACAAAAAGTCTATGAAACTCATAACTAAACTCAAAACATGAAACATACTTTGTCTAAAATGAGAATCAGACAATGGCAACATTAGGGCTTCAGTGAATTACCAACAAAGACACTTGGGCACCAGACAAAGGGAGACGCAGACAATAAATACACCTGGAGGGAAGTGGGGAACAGGTGGACACAATCAGGAATCAGGGAACACGTGACACGAGGAAGTGCAAGTGATCTGAAAGGAGAGGAGAGTCAGAATTTCAAAATAAAACAGGAAATACACTCTAGACAAAAAACTCAAGACAACACAACTTCACCGCTGTGACACTAGTCACACAAATCTTACTGACAACGACACTGGTTTTGCAGCGTTGCCCGATGCACTGGTAAAGTTTAGAGGTTAAACTTGACTTAAATAGTTTTTTTATTTTCTGAAGATCTAAATAAATTTGCTCACTCTTTATTTTGCTGCACAGATT
This sequence comes from Zenarchopterus dispar, assembly GCA_028564865.1. NCBI lineage: Eukaryota > Metazoa > Chordata > Actinopteri > Beloniformes > Zenarchopteridae > Zenarchopterus > Zenarchopterus dispar. The sequence continues at coordinate 2,899,593 of JAOWBL010000012.1, forward strand.
AAAATCCATTTTCATAGCTTCAACCCATACTTGGACTCTGCAGTTTCCAAAAAAAAGCATTTCTTGTCAGCACAGCCTTTTAGAGTAATCAGGTACATGATACGATAACACCGTGTTTACAGTGGAGCTTCCATTAAAATACAAGACCAAACACATCTTGTTAGAAGCTTTTTGGTAGACTTTAACTTCTAATGTTACCAAAAATAAAAAATAAAAAAGCAGCTCAGTTTTCTAAGGTTAAGGGTGGATTCCTGCATGTGAAACAAGAAAACTCTATAAATCCCTTCAGATATCAGTGAGTTTCTCTTCTCTGCCAAAGACGCCAAGGTTTGAATATTTGAGGAATTCCTTCTTCACCATAACAAATGATTTCTCTTAAAGATGTGGACAAGTTGTAGATCACGTACTCAAACTCCACTTAGAGCGGTTTTATGACCTGGCGAGGTCCAGGGAGATAAGTGGTCAGCGCTTATAAGAGTGCTCATAATCCACTTGATGTTTTGGCAGATTGTAATACACCCATGAGGATTTTAGATGTATTTGTAAATAGAGTCTGTGCACAGATCAAGATAAATGAATGCTTTTGACCGAGGCCATTTCATCCTCCAGTTCATTTCTTAGTTATTTAGTTTTATTTGTGGCCGTGTTTACATCCTTTTACTTCCCGTATCATAGTTTATAAATGAAGTTTAAGTTTCACATGAGCGCATAAATTTTGTGTCAGTGTTTGTAACTCCAGTCAGCACTGAAACTGACCTTTTCCACCCACTCTGATTAAAGCTCTTATTCTTTTTGCTGTGTCAAGTTTCGCTTCCTCTCTCCCCTCCTGCGTGAAAATCTGTCGGCGAATTCTCTTCAGATCACCCGACCCGCTTTTCCACCTTCGCCCTTGACCTTTGCGCCGTATCGGGTGTCGAGCGACGTCACCGGCGACGAAAAAAGGTCGGCGCCGTGTTGCCCACTTTCCTCCTCTACCTGCTCAGAGTGGAAGAAAGGGCGTCATTCAGACTCAGACCTGTCAGACACATCTGGGGCTCTTGGGTTCCAGCAAAACAAAATAAAACAAAAGAAATCCCCTTCAGATCACTCCGAGACTCTCTTGCGCATGTATGATTCATAAATTGATGATTTATGACCCACAGGCATATTTGCAATGCTAATACGTCTGTTTTGTTTTCTCCAGATGTAAGACAAGGAGGATCTGTGGTCCAGGTCTGCTAGGAATCATGGCCCCTCTGCTGCTACATCTGGTGAGGTCAGGCTTCCCATGTAGTTTAGATCTGAGCTAATTGGTGTACGGTATATGAGTCATGTGATGCACAGATGTTCGCTGTAGCCTCTCAGGGTAGAAGATCAAGGTTTGAATTTCTCTGGCAGTCAAGCTCGGGGCTTAAAATGAGCAAACAAGCTGACTCGTGGACTTGTGATGCTACATAAAACCGATGGTTCAGAGCAGAACCTGGGTTTAAATTCACAGTTTGCTGTACTCAACTTCGGTTCAGTGATGCTGTCATCCATTCCACCTCCCTCTCCGTCCAGTATTCCTGTCCAGCAACTTGCAGAGAAGGCCTAACACTGCCAAATGACTCTTCCAGCTTTAGTTTTTCCCTTCCTTGATGTACAAGCAACGTGCTGAAGGATTGGACAGAGCAACATGGTTCAGGTAAGAGACAACAACCGACCTGGTGCTCAAAGATCTCTGGGTGAAAGGCCCCACACAGCCTTGGTGCATCCACACAGGTGTTTCCATTTATTTTGGCGGATTAGAGCTCTTCTCAGCTCTGTGCGGGCTTCTACATGCTGTTTCTATTTGAGATGTTCTTGTGTTTACTTTTAGTCTTGCTGCACCTGTTGGGATGGGTCGAATCATAGCTTTATCTGGTTCAGCTACCTTCCTCACACCTCTGAGGGGACGTCTAATGAGCCAAGTGAATCAAAAAACATCTGCATACGAGCATGGTTGAACACCTAAACGGATAATATGAGACACATTTAGTGTGATAAAGTGAACAAAACAACAGATGACGCTGAAAGAAAGCCTTGTATGGATTATTTTTGGACAAAAAAGAAATTGTGAAGCCACATTCTTTCCAGCCGAACTGTCACTGAAACCCACAGCAGGGTGGCAAACGAATTAAACAGAAAGAAAAAAAAAATTATGTTTACGATGCAATCCAGATGTATACGTAGCCCCAAATGAGCTAAAACTGAGTTTGTCCACAGGCCCTACCTGGGTTAGCATATGTGGAGTCCTGGTGGGATCTATCTGCTTTTACGTGGGGCCCAATTTCAGTTTCTAATGTAGGGTGTATTTTACTAAAACCATGTAGGACCTTCATCATTTTTCCCCTTCTCAGCCAATGCCTATTTAGTGGATTTATATCCCTCATTAGCCCCATATATTTGTCCCGTTATAGTACTGAAACCATAAGGGAACCATGCCATTTGCCAGTTTTAAGCCCAAAATCACCCTGCATCCAAGTAGTCCACTCATAACCCAGATGGGGCCCACTTGGGCATGCTGGCTGTAAATTTATCCAATTTCTAAATGGTTCACACTGGTTGTATACACTATAGCACATCTTTAACCTTGGGTAATGGTTTTACAAAGCTCTACAGTGTCTTTAGTTACCTAGTCAAACACAGAGCTGCTATGTAAGAACATGCTGATAGACTGAACAGGGGATTACAGCCCAAACATCTCATTTTGTTTTTGATTAGTGGGTCACACTTATAAAATGGCTAAAAGATAACCGAACAAACTCTTCTTGATGTCACCCGTAGGTGGCTTTGCAACGCAGCTGTTACTCAGAAAAGCCCTGCCCCTAAACATAGTGATATGTTAACTTAGACATTTTAAAATGAGAGTTTTTGGAAACTGACTTGGGCAGCATGGTGGCTTAGTGGTTAGCACTGTTGCTTCACAGCCTCACAGCAAGAAGGTTCCTGGTTTGACTCCTGGGCCCGGCAGGAGTCTTTCTGTGTGGAGTTTGCGTGTTCTCCCCATGGTTGCGTGGGTTTTCTCTGGGTACTCCGGTTTTCCTCTGCCTCTCGCCTGAAATGGGCTGGGATTGGCTCCAGCAGACCCCTGTGACCCAGTAGATGGATTCAGCGGGTGAAGAAGATGGATGTATGGAAACTGACTCATCTTTGCAGCCAGACCCTAGTGGTCATTCAAAGAACTGCACCTCCACATTGGCTTCATCAAGGAAAACTGTTAGCTACCGCTTGGTTGCAGTCGGTGTTTTTGATTGAGTCAGCGTATTGTCTAAATCAACCCACTAGCAAAGCCAAGAAGTTGCTGTAAGTGGCACAAAAGCTTCCCAGTGAACATAAGAAGAGGCTACAAGAGCACCGACATGGAAAAGCTAAATCCAGCTTTTCCCACTCTGTCTTTTTCATCATCTCTGTAGTAGGATGACCCATCTTTCGTCGCTCTCCACTGAGTCTACGTTGCAAGACACAAAAACTGTTTTAACGAATGCTCTTCAACCCTGGAAGTTTCAAGTTAGGACACAGATGTCTGCAACGTTTCCCATTTCGTATCTACAAAAGATTGCAGCGTGAGATAGCATGTGAGTGTAGGAACCCGTTTGCTGAAGCATTCATGGCGAATGAGCGAATGTGTTCTGGTAAGTGTTGCCACTTCGAACTCTTCTAACGCTGACCTGTGTGTTGTTTTCCACTTGCTCGTTGCTATTGTGGATACATCCAGATACTTGAGATATTGATATAAACACAAAAACTGTCATCAAGGAGCTTCATTCACCAGCCTCCGCGCACTGTAAACAAACCGTCATGATTTTAACTGCATACTTTTTGCATTATGTCCTGCCTTCTGTGCGCTCCAGACAAACGCTCCCTTCTTCACCCTCTCCCTCGTCATTTCCAGCTGTGAGGCTGCATCTCCACCACAAAACCTCCCGCTGTTAAGGCCATGTGTGAAGAGCAGCCCGAACCCTTTGACAATCTTTGATGTTTATGAGTGAAAATGTGGGCTTTAGAAACTTAAAATGTTAACTTTTTATTGACGAACGGAGGACCAACAGCCACTGAAGTTCACCAGCACCAAACAGCTGACCTCCCTGACAAAATAAACTCCCACAGGAAACTCATTCCAGCAATTTGTTCGATTTTGACCTCAACTTCCATTAAGGTGCTATTGAAGGAGCGTGTCATAAACTGAGGAGACGGGCGGTTGAGTCGCAGCCAGGAATAGAGGAAAAAGTGTGAATTAAAACACACGTTCACCAGCCAAATGATGTCATGCTGCTCATACTTGCATACTTGCTCCCCACCCTGCAGTGCTGGTTCGCATCCAACTCCTATGGCAGCAATAAAAATACAAAATATGTATAAAAATAACGAGTGTGTGTGTGGTAGGGAAAGTGATCTATGTAGGTGTTGTACTTTAATTGATTGTCTCAAAAATCTCAGGCATGAACATGCACAACAACCTGGGTCTCTGGGCCTCAGTGGAGCCCTCAGGCTAAGGAGCAAAAGCATAGACACGCTTACCTTCTTGTGTTTTTACTAACGTTTGTCTGGCTTTCTTTTTATGTATTATTTGATGATCACACTCTATAGTCAAGAGATTCCTTCACAAAAAAGTGTCAAGGGTTAGAAACACTGAAGAACAGGGGGTCTTGATTAGGCTTTGCAAAAAAATAAAAAAAAACATCTAAAAGACAGGAACAGCTTATGATCCAAAGTGTTGAACATGGTGGAGGCAGCATCATGGTATGGGAATCCACGGTTGCCAAGGGAACGGGCTTAGTGATGTTTATTGATGATATAGCTGTTGATAGAAGTCATGAGACGTGTCCTTGGGCCCATGGGGTTTTATGGATCCAAACTCAAGACTTTTTGAAGGCAGAGAAATCAAATATTCTTCAGTAATCTCCTGGTCTCACCCCAGCTGAGAGTTTGGTCTAGTTTTCAGTCACTGAAGTCAAAACTGAAGGTAAAATGGCGACAAACAAGCAGCAGTTAAAGGTGGTGAAGCATCTCCAGGAAGGGAACTCTGAATCTGTTGGTCTCCAGCCTTCCGGCAGTCATCGACTTCAAAGCGTTTTCACCCAAGTATTAAAAATCATGGTTATATTTACGATTGTGTCAGCTGGTCCAAATACTTTTAAAGCCTTGAAAAAAATCGAGGCACTTTGATTTCACTGGCTATAATTTCTATGTAGCAGGTGTCATATTTTTGTGAAAGCTCTTAAATTAAATCTTAAGGTCTACACTTTGATCTTTTTTTTTTTTAAATAATTGTACTTCATTGTAGTGGTAGAAAAGGCCAAATACTTCTGGACCATCTAAATAGGAAAAATATGCAATGTTGCCCTCTCTTACTTTTTAGTAATATGGATGCTGGTCCAAAAGTAAAAGTAACATGAGACATTTTAAGTTGTTTTTTTTTAAAAAAAATACACAACAAAAAAGCTTTTCTGAGAAGTTTCAAGAGGTTTGAGTGGAAACTTTCGACTCAGAATTCATACTGGCCTCGGTGGCCTCCAAGTCATATATCTCATCTTTGATTCCCTCCTCTTTCGCTACCATTGTTCATCGTCTTCTGTCTGCAGCTTGGCTTTCATGGCCTGACCTACTTTGCTATCTGTCAAAAGGCGCTGAAGCTGCCGCTACACTTGCTCAGCGCGAGAAAGGGAGCATGAGTCAACTTGAACGATGCTTGAATGGGGAAAATTATCAAAAGCAGAGAAAAGAAGCAACCTCATCACAAAATGGTTCAGAGAAGCGATACAATCTATGGGAAACGGCGCACAAGTGTCGTATTTCTCTCATTCCCCTGAAGCTCAGGCCAACATGCTGCATTAAAAAGAGAGACTGTGAAAAAAAAGAAAAAAAAAAGTATTTCAGACAATGGAATAATCCCTGTGAAAGGGATACCTTAAGAGCCTGCATTTTCAGGGGTTGGAAGTAGTTCTTGTGGCCCAGAATCTAAAACCTGGCTTCAAATCAAACACCAAGTTAGTCAAAATACACTTCTTTATTTAATAGCCAAAATCAGCACGTATTCTTGTTTTGATCCCAATAATGCAATCCAAGTTCTTCTTACATCTAAAAAAAAGAGTTTTGAGTCCATTTACCCTTTTTTTTGAACATTTCTGAAGTACTTCGGACTCAGAAAGTTATTGGGTTTTCAGTCA
>JAOWBL010000012.1:2905859-2953473 GCA_028564865.1 Zenarchopterus dispar
ATGGGAAGATCTCTGCTGATCAAGATTTCTAAATTATGCTCAATAAATGTACGTGGACACAACTCGCTTGAACCATTTGGACCAGAAACAGTTTGGTGTAAGTAGATTTGATGAAGATGGAGATTAACGATGAGTCTATAATCCAAGAGTGATGAAATTTCCCAGCTGGCTTGGGAACACCTTGGTGTCCACCCAGAAGAGCTGGAGGAGGATTTTGGAAAGATGGAGGTCTGGGCCTGCTCGATGGGGCTCCTGTGAAGTTAGTGGATGGGTGGATAGATCCCACACAAATAAACGAGTAAAATCAATTTAACATTCGATGACCAAGTGGAGAATTCGTTTCTTGGCACATCATCATAAGACTACATCATATGCTTGAGATAAATAAACAAAGAAAGGAAAAAAGAAGTTTATTCTTTTCACCATTTGAAGCTTTTTTAAATTCATTCAAGGCATTAACATAACCCTCTCAGGTTTGGAGACACAGGAACACACTGGGACATGTAGGACACTTTTCCCTTTTTTTCCCCCAACGTTTGAACTTTGTTCAGTCCCTGTTTGTTATTAAACCATCTGTTTCAAGTTGACTCTGGATCAGAAGATGAACCACTCGGTGTGACGGATGTGCTCATGACAGGAGTCAGAGCTTACTGTAAGCGACCAAGCCTGGTAAACTGCCGGAAATGTGCTGAGGCAGCACGCCTTGCCCTCCCCTCTCTCCCTCCCCCAGCCTTCCCCCCTTCTGCTCAGAGATAGACTCAATTCCCAGAAGTACAGTAAGCTCTTGATTTTCAGAAGGAATTAGAGATGTCCGCGCTGGACAAATGAAGACTGGATTTCCAAGCACTTGTGTGGGTCGAGGATAACAAAGGCCAACAGGTTGTTGATGGTGACGTTCCCACAAGGAGGAAAATAAATGAGAGAAAAGCTCATTAATAAGAAATGTTAGCATTCCCGATGACTCACATTTTCATGTGAATATTTATTTGGAAATTTATCCTCTGATGACAGCTTTGTGATGTATGACAACAGCTGCAGAGCTTTTTTGAACCGAGTGGAAGAAGAGCTGGGTAAATCCCGCGAGTTGTGATTAAGCCGAGTGCCACCTACGAAAGCTCGAGCACAATCAAGGGAAATTCCCAGGAAGAAAAGATTTGGGGGTCACAGCCGTGCTGCCAGACTTTTACTACAGACTGCTTGTGGGAACTGAAACACAATCGAACCACATCAAGGGCTCCGGAGCGCCGACGTTGCTGCTGTTTACGTGCTACAGTAAAGATAGACACTAAATCCCCGCGCCAACAAATATTTCCTCTGCCAAAAATCGCCTTTTACTGTAAACAGTCTGGATGTGGTTTCTCTGATTCACCAACTTCTTAAGGTGACCTTGCACTTTTGTTTCCATGACACGGCGACTGCAGTCATCCACAAGGTGCCGGGTTAAGCGTGCACAAGTACAGGGGGATGCACTTAGAGAGCGGCGAAGACCGCGGGGTTCGGCGAGGTAGGGAGAACGGAGTGAGTGAGATGGCGGATTGGCTGAGACCCTGTCAGCACATCTGTGTGGCCCTGGCGAATGGGATCTGAACAGAGACAGGTCATTGGATCCAGATGTTGGAAAAGCTCCGGTGCTCCTGTGCCATGGCGATTCCATTCAAAGAGCAAGTGCCTTTTTTCTCTAATTTCCCTGAACCCAACTATTCAAAGTCTGTCGGCAAATCGTTCGTCTTCTGTAAAGTGAACTGCACTTAAACGACTTGCAGCGAAGACAATTTATGTCAGGTGGTCTTTTTGTCAGGAGGAGTTTTTTCTTTTGATTCATAACGGCCATGCTGACTTCACGAAGGGATTTTTTTTTGTTTTTGGAATGACTACATTTCCAATATTCTACACTCAAAAACTCTAAAAACAACGGAAAATTAGTAGGATAATCGATAAATCACATCTAAATTCACAGTTGGGTCATGGTGTTCCTTGACCTTCCCGTAACACCTGCAGAGACAGAAAACAGCAAAACATTTCTTGGAAATCAGATTTTTTGGCCTCCGCGTCGCACTCATCACTCATTCGAAAATGCTTTCTCAGAATTTGCGGTTTCTGCTCATCTGCGGCGTGGTATGCAGAAGATCTCCCAGGAAACCTCGGATGAATTTGGCTCGCGAGCGCTCTCCGAGGAATTGTTTTGATTTACTGTGGCGAGTCTTCAGCCCTTATTGTAGGCCTGCACAGTTTGAAGCAGCGGTTGCTGGCGTCGAGAGCACGATGCATTGCGTGATGGTTGACTGTTTGTAAAGGGTCCTACCCAGAGCAACTCCAAGGGACAGATGTATTAAATTTTAAATAATAACATGACTCAAACTGTGTCTTTGTACAAAAGCTGTAATACGTGACCCGACCCTTTCCCCACCATTCTTTCCTTGTAAACAAGAGTTTCTTAAACATGGAAATACCCAGAAAAGCAAGGTAAGTTATTATTTTCCATCACAAGGAACAGCATGTTTACTTTCAAGAGCTGAGGGTTGCACAGAACTACATTTATGTCCAGTAACTACTACTACTTTCCAGAGAAAAAAAGCCTGAGAGCTTCAGCAGGATGACGAGATGGCATTCCACTGAACCCGGCAGGTTGCGGGTGACCACCATTTTGAATTAAGATGACTTTCTGACATAATTACCCTCATTCATTATTTCTGACAGGACAGCAGGAGTTAGCCGCAGAGCTGCGTTAACAATGAGCCATGAGGTCGGTCAAATTCGGTAAATACGACCTCACATGAACAGCAATTTATGACATGTGATCTCTTTTCATTACTAAACAAACACTGAGAAGCAGTGTGTGAAGAACTAAATGAGGCTAGTTCAGACAGAGTTTTACGCTCGCTTTCACCTCCCTTCACAGTTCATTTCTATTACTTCATCATCAGTTTCTTATCTCTCATATGCCTTGCTGCCATTGTTAAAATCCCATCCTTTCCCTAGTTTCCATGCCTAATACTGGGGATTGATTAGATTGGAGTTTTTATCATCATAAACCATCTGACGTCTTCAGCTCACAGACTGAAATCAACTAAATGTCACGCCCAGAATAAGCCGAGGACTCCATTGCAGGAAAATCCAGTTATATAATTTATTGACCAACAAAAAAACAATCCCGCAGGATGAAAAAACTCCAAAAACAGATTAATTAAAAAAAAAAACAGAAATCAATCCCGTAGGACGAAAACTCTATGAAGCTCATAGTCTAAAACGAGAATCAAACAATGGCAACATTAGGGCTTCAGTGAATTACCAACGAAGACACTTGGGCACCAGACAAAGGGAGACGCAGACAATAAAAACACCTGGAGGGAAGCGGGGAACAGGTGGACACAATCAGGAATCAGGGAAGACAAACACGTGACACGAGGAAGAGCAAGTGATCTGAAACGAGAGGAGAGTCAGAATTTCAAAATAAAACAGGAAATACATGCGAGACAAAAAACTCAAGACAACACAACTTCCCCGCTGTGACACTAAAATCCGTCCATCGACTCCTTTAAACTTTAAAACCATGGTTCAAAAAAAATTAAAGAATCACCTTTTACCACAATAACTAACTAGTTTGTCCTTATGAGTCTCACGTGTAGTTTTGGTGATTCTTTTTTATTTTACACAACATATTATAGGTTTGAGTCTCATATGAGCAAATGTTCAAGTTTCGGTTATTATTTCTCAACTGTTTCTCTTTTCTATAAGTGCAGTAAAAGAGGAATATCATTTGGTCTTTAAAGACTTATGATCACAATGCTATGTGCATGTTTATTTCATTTTTATGTATTTATTGCTCAATTTTGACTGACATCTGTTTCCATTGAAATTTGCCATATTTGCCTCCTACATATGCATATTTTTCAAACTCTCTCCTGTGTATTTTCTTTTTTTTAATCAGTTTTTTTATTCAGTCGTTATGAATGACAACTCTGACAAGTGAGACCAGAACCATTGTTTTGTACCTAGTCATAAATATATTTATTTCAGCTGTAAAGTGGGACATGTCAACATCGCTGACTTGATTTAGCCCCTAGTGGTCATTTATGAAAACTGCAAGTTTTGCTTCTTCATGAAAGCGAGTGTAGTCCCTTTTATCTGCTTGTAAAATCACTTTTAAAAAAAGCAGTTTTAAAAAAGACATAAAAGTTATTATTTTACTGTGATAAATTCTATTTGTTATTTCAGACTAAAAGTGCACCTCGGTCCTGAAATCTTCGTCAACCTGTGAGTAATTCTCCGGATTCACAAATTCCACTTAAAACTCAGATTTGGTCTCAAGAATGTGTACATTTATGATTGTAGACCAGCTGTGGGGTTAACTGGAGTTTATTTAAAGCTTCTTTTCCCAAAAATGTCACACATTTTTTCACTTCCAACATATAAGTAACGTCCCAGCGTTGGTCGAATGAAACCAGATATGGTACAAATCGTTAAAGTAGTTGATTTCCACTTCCACACAGCTTCATCGTGGTGAACTGGTTCTGCAGGTGTTTGGGTGCATTCGGGACCTCTGGCACTGGAGGGCCTCGCTTTATGGCCATAACGTGCTGGACACAGCAGGCTGGTATTATTTTACACATCATTTTGGGTTTATAGAGCAGGGTTCTGTCACCTGCATCCAAGAACAACCACTTCACCTTTCTGTGCTTTCTAACCCAGAACCTGACGCCTAAATCTGCATCATGTCCCTCGCATAAGATCAGTGTGTTATATATTGAATTAAAAACGCCTGTTTTAAAAGGTATCTGCATACATGAATATAACAGTCCACGTAAAAGTCTCAACATTATAAGAACTCCTCATTTACTCAACCTCCACACGTAGTCAGAGGTAAGACTAGACTTTGTTCATATCTGGGAAAAGTTTAGGAACTACAAACATTTTTAAAAAATGCCAAAAAAAAAAAAAAAAGTTTTGCCCTGCTCACAGCTTAGACACAAATTTGTGATTCTCACATTTCATAAATCAAAGTAGTTATCAACTTAAAAAAAACTAAATGACAGATTAGTTGATGAATACATATTTATAACCCAATACTTGGGGATTTTTAGTTGTATTATTGCAGCATATTCAGAGATCCTACAGCATACTTGAGGAATTAAATCTAAGCTGTTGTGATTAAATGATTATTTCATGTAATTCTGGTTGTTTTAATGTCATTAGAGATTATTTTTAAAGGATTTCATCAATGCAGAGGAGAAGGACCTTTAAGATCATGGAGTTAAATTCAGGACAACACAGAGCCAAAAAAAGGTCACAAATAGGAATAAAATACGACACAGTTAAAAGGGGTCATATATTTAAAATAAAGATATGTAATCCAAAATGAAATATATTTAAAAGATGAATGAAGGAGGACTAAAGTAGCGTTCTGGAGTCAGCATCTGAAGACGAAACCTCAGTCCACAACCAGGCTCGAAGTCGGGCTTAAAAGACTTCACTGACATTTTCAGGTAATTAAATAGCTTGGTTAGTTGTTGTTGGAGAAAATGTTTTATTTTTTGATATTTCTACCAGTATCAGTCAACACTCGGCTGCGGTTGTTTCCGAGACGTGTAGGACTGGTGAATTACCGTGACGGGCTTGAGGTTAGAGAGGTGGCCTTTGGACGGCGGCGGGAGGGAGGAATGGGTTTTAGTTTTCTGCGGCGTGTAACATTTTCAACACAAATATTAACACTGAAAGGGAGATGTTTAAACTGTTTTGGTTTCTGGATAAATCTGATTGTGAGATGACTTTACGATGACTCCTCTGCATCTGGATGTGTACGTGTGTAAACTCGGTTAAACCATTTTTTTTGTAACTTCCTTTCATTTATTTATATTTTTTATAAATATTACAGTTAACTGGATTAATTGGTAATAAGTCAGTGGGATGATTGGACATAAAAAGAGTATTTTATAGAGGCAGAGCTTCTCAGAGGTGAAGGACGGTAATGTTGGTTTTTTTTTTCTTATTTTCTGCAAGACATATCATCAAAAGATTCAGAAAAAAAGAACAAAGACTGCTTTGTTGTCCACAAACAGGTTAAAGCTCTGCAACGCTAAATAAATAGATAAATAAATAAAAAAACCACATGTGAACGTGATTCAGAAATGTCAAAGCTCATTTAAAATAGACTGAAGGAAAGTGGAAAACTGTCCTGCAGTCAGACAAACCAAAATTTGCAATATTTCCTTTTTTTTCTCAGATGCCGAAGCAAAATTATGAAAAACAAACAAAAAAAAAACAATGACGTGGACTACTGAGCAGATCCAATCATATTTTGGGCAAGAATGGGACAACAGTTGTCTCCTGAAACTCCTCAGTTCCTGGACGTAAGTGGAGATCTTTTTTTTTTTTAAAAAAAGGTCTTAATGAACTCTGACACCTCCTTTTTCATCCATGTATTTACACCTCTGCCCAGCTGGGTGGAGTCGACCCCCCTTCTACAGGCATCCTCCAATTCAGTTTAATTTACTTCTCGATACAAGTTTCACAGGTTCCCTCCAGCCATAAAAACATTTGCAGCAGTTTCATGATGGAGCCCCACATCTACAGGACTTAGCTAGAAATGACTTTTCATTTGTAGCCAGCTACAAAAACTCACATCTATCATTGAATATGGAATTGAAATATGCATCAGATATGCACTGTATGTGTTGTCAGATTTTCTGACTTTGTTGTCAGAATTTATGATTTTTCATCTTGAAATTTTACCCTCAATCCATTTTTCAACTTCTTCCCTTAAATGACCTCAATACGCCAGTAGCCTGAGCTTTAACTAGATGAGTTTATGTTAAATCTGAGCTTTAGATTCACAAATCCAGTCTGATTTCTTCTCAAAGTGGAAAACACTGATGCTACAACCCCGTGTGGTGTGAAAATGGACGGCGCCCCGATGATTGTGCTCTTATCTAGGTCTGTGATGTCACAGGTCCCCGTCATTTTGAATTTCAAAAGACGTCTTTTCAGTCCACGGCAGCTGCAACGCGACTGGATAAATTTACGTTAAAAATCTGATTTCATAGTTACTATATATACTAAATATAAGATTATTGTGTCCCCTTTAAATCTTTTTTTTTTTTTTGGCACTGCACCCAATTGTCAATAACCAGAAGCTTTATTTTTTTGAGTTTCTGCTCTTCATTTTGCACAATAAAATCTGCCTTGTAGGCAGATTAATCAGGTTTGTTCCTGTCTTGATTAAGCAGGGGCAATTTGAGTCAAACCACCTGAATCACACACCTCGCTGCAACCTTCAATCAAGTAATAAATACCTCAGCCTTGAAAGCTTATAAAGTGACACCCTTAATTTAACCTCGTCTATAGTAATATATTATAATCACTCAAAGAGAAGAATGTGCCTGAAAGGAAAAAGTATGTGGAGTTGATATAAATGAAGCCACGGCTTTGCCTCAACACAACCTGATGCATGCATATACACATTTAAGATCATTTTCTTAACCAAGAAGAAAATAATCTTCAGCTACCAACCTCAGGGATGTCATATCAGCTCTCTTGTGAGTGTGGGCTTGTATAAACACTGGTACACTTGTTTTACACCCTTCATTATTTTGTTGCCTGTGTCAGACGTGCCAAGAAGGCAAACCTGAGATTTTGCGTGGGGTAGGTCGTTGTCCATAAGGATCACACGTGTTCTGATGTGGAGGAGACCGGCATGAGGGAGGGAAGAGTTTCCACAAGCGTTGCAGATTCCTATCACATGTGCTGAGCTTGTCAGTTTTGCATTTTTGGGCGCCAAGATGATGAGATTGTACTCTGATGCAAATCATTCAAATGTTCATGATGAACCGTGTCGGCTGCAAAAGAACAACAAACAAAAAGGGAAAAACTACCTGGCCCGTTTCTGTATTCGATACCCAAGCATCAGATATCAGACGTGCACGCTGCAGTGGAGTCCAAAAATCAGCTGCTTCGCTCTCGTTCACGCGTTCAGCGGTCTCTGAGCGGCTGCCAGGGCCGGGTCTCTTTTGCAGGACATGTGATACTTTCACAGGACGGCATTGTTGGGCTGGAATGAGTCAGAGCGTGTTGTGCCATCTCCACGGAAACGGCGAGTGAGTGCACATCCTCCGCCACCATCGAGAGACGCGCCGTCTTCTGGTGTCGTCAGATCTTCTGAAAATGTCAAACTTTTAAAATGAGGTGGCCATAAAAAGTCAACAAAAGCCTTTAAACTGAAGATTGTCATCATTTGTTGAGACTAAGCAACTGGCAATCTTAAATAAGCAGAAAAATTTAAAAGAAGAGAGTGGAGGACTAACTAAATACTTTTTTTTAAACTTAAAAGGAGAAATTATATTGTTGCATTACAAAATAAAAAAGTTCAAAATGAAGAAACTAGTATTTATTTATTTATTTTAAATTGCTGGAAAGCTGTAAATAGTGTAGCACACAAAGAGGGACGGCTAAAATTCTTGGTCTGTAGAGATTTACATGAATGTCTTGGGATGTTGTGTTTGTTGCCTAGCAACACCTGATGAGTTCACTGGAAACATCAGCAGGTAACACAGATCAACTCTCTTGGTAGTGAACATAGATGGGAACTCCAGAACCGGGAGTTCAATATCTGGGGTGCAGAGACACTCCTTCATCATAAATTTATCCAGGATTACATCATCTGAAATTAAAATGCATGGAAGCCCTCCTCCTTCATTGCTATGCTCTAACTAAATGTATTATTATTATTATTAACTAGCAGCCTGAATCTGATTTTTAGTACATCTGACCAGATTATTGACCATTTACATTATATATTGCAAATGTTGCTGACATGTCCTAATCCACATGGTTGCTATGGTAATTCAGATGGATAAAAACTGAGGCTGAGGTCCCCTCTCACTTCCTTCACTAGACTAGATGTTGCTATTTGTTGTGTTGCATAGTGAAAGACATAAAATGTGTCATGAAAAAAAAGCTTATCTAGATAGATTTGTATTTGCTTCAAATCAGATTTGGGCTGATAGTGTGAACGAAGGAACCCGACTCTCCTCGTTTCTTTCTCCTCGTTTCAAACCCAGGTGGAGAGGCGTGGGAGTCCAACTGTCTCGGTCAAACACATGGTGCTCACTTCATAAAAGTCCCGATTTGTCTTCATCAGCTCCCAAGCGCCTCCACTTTACATGCCAGATATCTCATATTTTCCATGACGATTCAGAGAAGAAAATAGTTTAAACTTCCTCTTCCTCACTCCATTTTTCTCCTGCTCAGCTTCCTCAACAACAAAATGAAGTCAGTGGTCTGGGTCGGAGCCAGAACAAGACCTGCTGTTGAAAAGATTTAGGGTATGCACAAAGGGAGCACCTTTAGGAAACTCATTATAATCTTTTTATCTAAATCTGTTTTATGCACTCACATAAACAAATGAAGCTACTTTATGAGATACGGCTCAACAGCTGACATTTACAATGTTTTTACCTTTACCTCCACTTCTTCCTCCACCCTTGGAGACGAGAAGCACATGGTAAACATTTTACAAGTTTGGACACTGATGAGACAGTTTTCTGCAGCATCCAGGACAAACTGGATGTGTAAATGCATGCAACTTTTCAAAATAAGACGCCCAGTTGAAATATGCGTCTTGTACTGCAAACTTGTTTGCAGTGAAAGATCAAATGAACAAAAAAGACCAAATTAGGGAAAAAGTTAAACAAATTTTACTTCCAAATACTTTTCCGTCTGTCTGCTACACTCAAGACTACTTAATCCACGTTAGATGAATGCCACAGTCAAACAAATCAAACCTACTCTTTTATTCTCTGATTTTCACCACGAAATAAGATCTTCACAAAGCAACCACCTCGGGCAGCAAACCTGCCAAACTAGAAGCAAGATCAAATTTCTGCATCACTTTGATCAGTCACAAGGTGGAACTTGGTAAGCAGACTCCTGTGACTATTGATTATTCTGGTCTTAATGGTGCTAATGCCTAAACACGCTCTCATGTTTGCGTACACTGCAAAAATCTTGTTTCAAGAAAATGAGAATATTTAAGACTAGTTTGCTAGTATTAAGAATTCCAGCGTGAGCAGATATTTTTGAAATATTAGGCTAATTTCTAGAGGGGCTGTTTTTTGCAGTGTAGTTGCTGCAACCTTGGTGTTGGGTTTAGTTGAAAGATCTAAGATGGGTTTATTTCCCCCTCCCTCACCAAAGTGAGCACAAAGCATCCTCAGAAATATGCTGAAAGCTTGCATCTATTTTAGAGTTTTAAAGCTGTCTTTTTTGCTGTTGTTTTTGTTATCATTAGCAACTGTTTCATGGAGTAATGGCAGATTTAGTGTATGGACACTAGTGTCTGAGTTTCCCAAAACAAAACTTAAAAAAAAAAAAGGAATGGAAATCAATCCTTTAACTTCAGTCCGTCTTCCAAAGTTTGTTTCCCTAGATCCATCAAGAGTTGAGAGCAGCACAGCAGACAGCCTACACTCATCTGACAAGAAAAAAAAAGCTAAACAAACCTTTCACTAAGCTGTCACTAGCACGTCTTAATACCCACTACGGGCTTGATTTAATGACATGTCATAAGTGGGGCCTGAGTCACGCTTCTTGGCGGAGATGAGGCTCTCACAATCGCACACAGGGGTTGACAGAAACATGTCAGAGGGCTGTATCTTTTTCCTCGCTCTGCACACACAGCCAATCTTGCAGGATCATTCTTTCTAGAAGTCAATACAGTAATCTTTTTTATATATTGCAACGGTTTAAATCAAGCTCCTTCTCCACTCTTGGTCGTGCAAATGTGCATCCATTGCATGTGGGGGTTAAACTTAAATCCTTCTGACTTAGAATATTTACAAGTCTTAAAGCTTTCCAAGATTATGGCTTTAGACAGTGGCATTTCTCGGGGATTATGCTGCTTGTACTCTTGATGCCAATTGAAGTGGTGCACAAGCCTAGTTAATAAACCCTAACCGACACAAGAACATACGTTAAGGCAGTTTAACCCTTTCACCTCCGTCTTAACTTATTTCAGACCTCCTGAGACCAGGTTTACATCTTTTCATGGGGACTCTGATACAAAATGTAATGACTTTTCTTGCAGGGTTTGTGCTGCAATGACTCTCTTTTGCACCTCCTTACCACCTCAGGGGCTTGAACCTGAGTTTTAACAGTTGATAGGGGCTCCTCTCAGCATTTTCATCCAGCTGATCCCACTCAACCAAGGCTGGGAAAGATGCAAAGTTTCCGTCTCTCGCTCCTTGAAAACCAGTTTCCTTCCACCGCCAGAAGACGGAACAGGCTGCTATTAATTACGAAGAAATATTATCCTTTTGCTCGAGGTTCGCAGCAACACCAGTATCCAAAGCAAACACATACTGTACGGTGTGCTTGTAAGCTTGGTGCCTTGTACAGCTGCCATGCCAAATCCAGGCCCACAGATCCTCTTACAGCAGATCAGAGAGGGGGAGGAGGGGCGGTTTGTTATCATGCATGCTGCAGCATCATAATTCCCACTTCGTCTTCTCCTCATGACTTCTAAACAGATATGAAAGCAGCTTGGGAGAGGGATTTCATCACGTTCTGCATTGTACTTTGTGGCTTTCACGATCTGCTGCAAGAAAAGTTGCTCGAACAAACTTCTGCCCGATTGGAGGAACCTGATTGGAAGACTGCGTGATACATACTTTCCAACACGCAGCGTGATAGCAGATGGTTGTGTGGGAGGGTTCTGACTTTTAAAACATGCATAACACATATCAACCCTGGAAAACAGCGTGGGTGGGAGAGGGAAATGACTTTTATTACCCTCTAGATGTAACAGTTTGTTGTAGGAAGTCTTTCCGAGGTTAGGGATCACCAAGATTGGATGATAAAAACTTCAGAGGGTTTCCTTCTTAAACTGGCTAATAGTGTTATTTTTCCCCTTCTTTTACAGGCTTTTGATTGTACAAACCATCAAAAGAAGAGAAGCAGGTCACTTTTAGTTCCCAAGGGTGTCTAAAACTGTCAGTTCACAGCAGAAACTCTAAAGCCGTGAGGGCCCCTGACAACGTGCCACATCATAAATAGCCATTATTCCTTTAATAGTACCTGCAACCTGTGAGGAGAGGACTTCCTGTGAAGTCACAAGGAGAACACTCCGTGTCACGTTGATGGATGAGGCTGGGCTGTGTTGTTCTGATGGAAAGATGTGGAGGCAGATCTGCTGTGGAGCCCATGTAAGGAGTTACACAGTGGGCTGCTGAGTGACAGTGGAGGTGCTACCTACACACGGCTGCACTTTTAACGTGAACATTTGAGAACTTGTTGGATAACATGACAGTTAAGATCATGGCTTGTGAATCCTGAATGTAATTTCTGGTTTGTCTCCTAAACTTATGACTTGGTTAGTCTTTGGTTAAAAAAAAAGAAAAAAAAAAAGACAAGATGGATCTCAGAGGGCCCAAACATCCCATGATAAAGTCTAAGTACATCTTTCTTGATTTTATACTCGTATTGATCCTCTTTCCTGACTTTCCAGGCTATTTTCACATTACCAGCCCAAGTCTGATTTTTAACACATGTATTTTGCATCTAAAAAGGGACTTTTTTTGAAAGTTTGAGTACCCAAAAGTTTCATGAAATGTAATTGTTCCAATTGTTGACATCAGATTTTTACATATATGTCACCATAGCAACCATGTGGACGAGGAAACGCCAGCAAGGACCCACTGATTGAATCTGATCACTTGTGTAAAACGTTTAATCAAACAGATCAGATCAGATTTGGGCTGGGAGTCTGAACACAGCCATAGATCCAGCAGATTCTGATTTTTAAACATTTTAAGTGAAAAAAAAACAAAAACTTGTGCTGAATTATGTCACTGACCTAGATGTCTTTACCTGGTTTGTGTAAGTTTATATGATAATGACATTGCCTGAAAATACCTTAAAAAATGACAACATGACTGTCACCCATTTTTTGTCAAACCATTTTTAGAGTATATATGTTAAGGCTTTGATTTCTTTGTTTTGTTTTGAACTTTCCTAATTTTGTTCTTCTTTCATCACCACTTCCTGCGTTCTAGTTTGAACAGAGCAAACCAGCTGGAAATTAAGCCAAGACAATATATGGACAGGGTTGATGAGAAACAGGTGTAAACAATCAGGACAGGTGGGGAACCAGGGAAGTCAAACTGGAACTTAAGAAACCAAGATATGGACTTTCAAAATAAAAGCGGGAACTAAAGTACAAAATGAAGAAATCCCCCAAAAAGGAGAACTCCTAACCCTAACATAAAAACCCTAAACCATGACACATCCCCTTGAAAATGCCAAATTAAAGGCTAGTTGCAACATAATACGCTTTTAATAATGTTTCCTGACATAAATATTAGTGAATCTTAATAGTCCTCTTTAGAAAACTGTAAATAAATAGATGCTGAATAATATTATTGTGGAGTTTCTGTTTGCACTGTTAGAAAGAAAAATATCACCTCTAATAAATAGAAGATGTTCTATTTTATTTTAAAAAAAAAAGTATTTTATTGCATCTGGTTCCTCTTTGGAGTTTCTTATGAAGATTCTTATTTGCTCAGATTATCCGTCTGTACTCTCAAAGCTTTAAGGCAGTGACAGTGTCAGAGGTGCATAAAGCTCTCAAACTGGTTGACTTTTCAAAATCAGCAGGTCAGGATTATCTGGAGCTGTACTTAAAACCGTACTCTCTCCGTGCTCTGAAATTAAATTCCTCCTGTTAGGAAATCTGCTTTTATTCTCTCCATATTAAAAGGGGGTGGCCCAGACGGCCAAGTTGCTTTTCCTTTTGTGGCTGAAGAATTATTCCGTCTTGAATAATTTCCTGTCAGACTACAAATCAAGCTTTGTAGAAAGACCTGTACCAAATAAAGAGGCTTTGAAAGTAATAAAAGCATTTACTGAATCCTTTGACAGGAAGCATGGCTGTGCAGTGCTCTTCTGATGTAAGGCTTTTAATACAGTGGATTGTGTAGTTATTAGAATAAAAATTTAACATATTGTGTTGAACAATCCAACATCTTCTAGGGCAGTTTGAAAACATTTCCTTGTCTAAAAGGTAAAAGGTATTATTTCTAGCAACTTCATCATGACAAAGGGTGTTCCTCAGAGATTCGTGCTCAGACAACTCCTGTTCATGTAACATGGAGTATATCAACAATCTTGATCAAAATGTGTCAAATATATGCTGATGATGTAGCTCTGTGTTTACATCGAATAAACCTGTCATCTGTACATTTTTAACGATGTCCTGAATCCTCTAGATGTCATGACTACCGTGCTGTTGCTACCTTAATGTGCATATGGGATGTGGACAGGAAAGGAAATGATAACTTAAATGACCCAGTGATCAGATCATCTGTAGGAAAAAAAAAAAAGGAACTAAGACAAGAAGACACTGAACATATTAAACACTTTAGTTATAGAAGTCCAGTTTCCATTTAAATGCTGCTGAAGATTCAAATGTTTTCAGTGGTTCAGCTGGAGATCTTTTTTGTGTGAAAAATGCCCCAATTTGACCAGGAGAAGCCCTGTCAGTATTTAGGGTTGTACAGTTTAGTCAGTAACCCAGTACAATAACCAAGAAATCAAAATTAGCTGTGCAGCCTCCGTTTGATTGGCATTTGCTCATGTTGACATGTTAAAAGTGTGAAAATTCTGAAAAACCAAACTTTTCTCTACTTCTCAGCTTTGCTTTCAGTGCATCATAACAGACCCACAATTCAGTTCAGCAGCTCTCGACTTCTCGACTGTTAGTGGTTTTAAGTTATAAAGATTATGTAAGGAAATACAGGTTTAACAGAGACACAGATTTTTAAGTCTAGCGCCAATAAAAAGCATATATCAGGGAAAAAGCCAATGCCAGCAAAAAACTTCCATTTTGACTTGGAAAGGGCCTCCCAAAATATGTGTGTATGTGTGTGTTTTTGCTGCAACACTGTCATCAAAGACTCCATCAACAGCCTCTTTATACAAGAGGCTCAGGGGAAGACAAAAACAGCCATTTGCCTGCTCATATTGTCAGGGAGCTGTTGTGGCGAGGCCTGTGATTTTGTGCCGCCCTTCGCCTCACACGACGCTCGCTGGACACCGAGGGAATTTGTGACATTCCTCTGCAATTACTAAATTACTTCTGAACGGGTTGAAAAAAAAACAGCAGTGTTAAAGATAGTTTATTTTGCTGTAATTTTCCAACTGGTAACAATCGTTCACACTGATTTTTATCCCATAACCAAAACATCATAATGCTGAGCTTTTTCACACGTCGGATTTTGTTGACCTTCTGTTTATACCAACTTTGTCATGTGAGCTGTATCTGATTCCCGTATTTACACCGGAACTCTCTTGTTTACACTGCAAACAGCCTGTGTGCGTAAGTGACTTCACAGATGTGGTTGTAATCAGCTATATAACCGAACGGGGAGCTTAGTCTGGGCAGCTTTCGCAGCTAAACCAACATTTGTAATTGGCAGAAACAAGGAAGAAATAACAATTCGAGCTCATGTTGTATGGAAACAAACTCCCTGGGTTTGTGGAGGAAGATGGAGGAGGAAAGCCCCTGCCATAGCCAAAATTGTTCAGTGACAAGTCGAGCCTGACAGCCTATAACTCCAGGTTCGGGTTTGATTTAGAGTGGATTATTCCACCACACTACAGCAGAGGTGATTTGAATTATTATACAAGCCTCACGGGGAAGAGAGATTTAAAAGCTGCACTTTTCCACATTTTCATATGAACACGAGATAAAATGACCATGGCTGTATTATTTTAGGGGGGCAGGCCTGAGTCACAACAGAGAATCCCCATCAAACTTTGCAGACCCGTTTGATTTACAAAGTATTTATGTATGTCTCAGTGCTTTCATTGATGTTTTTATGTCGTTATCATTGTTCTAACATTCCACAGACACAATAAGCAACAAATTTGTCAAGAAATATAAAGATTTGATATTTCTTGACATATTTGTTGCTTATTGTGTCTGTTGGATGTTAGAACAGTGCTGGAGGATCATGGGAGTTTGCCCAACCAGTCTATGTCTGCTTTGTGGACTTGGAGAAGGCTTTCGACTGTGTCCCTCAGGGACTCCTGTGGGTGGTTCTCCAGGAGTATGGGGGTGCTGGAAGTCCTAATAAGTGCTGTCCGGTCCCTGTACACCCGGTATCAGAGTCTGGTCTGCATTGTTGGCTGTAAGTCGTACTCGTTTCCCGTGGGGGTTGGATTCCACCAGGGATGCCCTTTGTCATCGATTCTGTTCATTACTTTTATGGACAGAATTTCTCAGCACAGCCAATGGGGTCCAGTTTGGTGACCTCAGAATCGGGTCTCTGCTTTTTGCAGATGATCTGGTTCTGTTGGCTTCATCGGCCCTTCAGCTATCAATGGAGCGGTTCGCAGCCAGTGAAGAAGCTGGGATTAACCCTCCCTCAGAGACAGGGTGAGAAGCTCAGCCATCCAGGAGGGTCTCAGTGTAGACCTGCTGCTCCTTCACATCGAGAGGAGCCAGATGAGGTGGTTCGGGCATCTGGTGAGGATGCCTCCTTGTAAACGCCTCCCTGGTGAGGTTTTCCGGGCATGTCCCACTGGAAGGAGACCCCGTGGAAAACTCAGGACACGTTGGAGAGACTATGTCTCTTGACTGGCCTGGGAACGCCTCGGGATCCCCCCAGATGAGCTGGATGAAGGGGAGAGGGAAGTCCGGGCCTCTCTGCTTAGGCTACTGCCCCATGACCCGACCACGGATAAGCAGAAGAAGATGGATGGATGGATGAATTAAAAGATTTGTATCTTGGTATTTGGTGAATATTTAAGATATTGTGAAATGGAAGTGAAACTAAATACACAAAAAACATGTTTTCAAACTAAAGCAGGGAGTAAAGCGGACCACGAAACATAAAACAGGAGGAAAAGGAATATAGGAAAATATAACAGGAAAATGAACTTTTAAATGATCTCTTTTTTCTTTTAACTTTTTATACACTTATTCATCACTTTTAATCCCTTTATTCTGTATTGTAGACCACTCTGAGTTGCCTATGGCAACTGGCTTTGTACCTCACCACCTCCTCAAACTCCATATATTAACGCTGTTAAATTTCCTCGCCTGGAACAGAACAGATATAGATTAGCATTTTAATCTTTTGATAACAGATGCTAAAGTGGGGTTACTGTGTCATGAAATGCCTTGCCTCTGGGCTTTTACATATTCACTAAAGTCCAACAGCGATCCATCTCTCAACTGCATCTCTTCACTCCAAACTTCATGGAGTTTGCCTCACAAAGCTGCCACAGAAGGCATATTTTAGGTTTTGTTAATGCCTGTATCCAAAGTCGATTGACAGCAGAACTTTGCCCCAAGATGAATTTCAACTAGCTGCTGATGGAGACGTCGTCTGCTGCCAGCATTTAAAATCCTTTTAGATCACAGACACGGTCCAAAAATACTGTCAGCCATCTTCAGACACAGCAAATTCCTTTTCTTTGGAGGTTAAAGCGAGAAAAAGGATTTAGCCAGTAACATAATTAACCCCCCCGCCCCCCAAGGCAAATAGCTCAGTTCAGCGAGTTCAGCAGTGGACCAGAGACGTGTTGAGCAGAGGAGACGAGACACCGGGCGCTGCCATCTTCTTCGGATGACTCATCTGCTTGTTTTTCTGAACTTTATTTACCTTGCGAGGTTTTTGCTGAGCAGGCACGCTGTCCTCTCCGTATCTCACTGATCATAAAGTTTCACGGCATCACACCTGGGAGCTGCTCAGCAAAACCACAATCTTCTCCCGCTCCACACGTGCAGGTTTGGGTTGAGTATTTTGCTCAAGGGTACCTCTGACAGGTACCGTTGAGAGCTCGGGTGAATTATGCTTTTTCACTTCCTTTATGCGGCGTTTTCCAGGCAGACCAGGGATTTAAAGTGGCTGATTGTAGCAGATTGAGGCCCCTTCGTGTGTGTGTTTTGTTTCCAAGCTACAGTAGAAGTTTGTATCATGTATCTTCAGGGGATTGACAGGCTTGACGACCAATGCCAGTGATTCATCAATTACTTTGGCAGGTGCTCAGGTTGCTGGCTTGCAGATCCTGTGCTTGTCCGTTCTGGAAACAACATGACCGCTTCCCCCCCCTAACAAAATGAATCTGCAGTGAGAAATATTATGTTTTCATGGCACATGTATGATGAATACACTCTGCTGTTGTGAATGTGGACTTCGGGAGTCCTAATCAAAACTATTCATCTGAGTTGTGACAGTGGGTTGTGGATTTTGGATTTATGCTGCTTCCTGAGAAATGGTAGCAATCTTTTTGTAATAACAAGCCACGTCATGTGTTCTCACAACACATCCATTGGTTTTTGTCTTTTTTTTTTGCACCACGTGAACTTGCATGCATAAGTTAGTTCTTTTAATTCTGTGTTTTTATTTGTAAAAACAAAATCCCACCCCCACTTCCTTGTGATTGTAGTGGATAAAATGCAACATCCGCATTTTCTTCACATTTTTCTTATTTATCTAACAAAAATGAAGTCAAAGAACAGGACCCTTACTGCCATCACAGGATTTAAGAAAGTACATTTCATCTGGGTGCTGCTAAACCTTTGATGAACTGATCATCATCAGGGGTGCCGACCTCTTTAAAAGTAGATGTTTTGGTAGTTTGCTGGTCTGGAGTAATCAGTTCTGTGATAACACAACACCAATAGGGTAAGACGCAGACAATGGGTTTAGAGAAGTAATTTTTGCTGCACAACAGTCTGGACGGAGCTCAAACACAGTTTCCAAACATTTCACTGTTGCACAATTCAATGTTCAAGAGAGACTGTTCACAAGCAGAAACCAGACGAGATACCTCCCAGTCTGTTCAGGGGTGGATGATGTACCAGCATATGTTGTCCAAGGTCAGACCCCTTGTTACTCAGTGAAATTAAAAAAATCCACAGGCCTCATTGATCATGCTAAATGTAAAAATCCATGACAGCACAATAAAGAGAAACCTTCCTCGGTCCAAAAAGCACAAATGAAGTTTGCAAATTGCATCTAAACAAATCCCGAGACCTCTGCAACTATCTCCTATCAACAGATTAACACAAATTAAAATGATCTGATCTTGCAAAGACAGAATTTTAGCAGAAACACTTCACACTCACTTTAAAGCACGGCGGCGGACGGATCATGATTTGGGACTATTTTCTCTTCCATGTATAGTGTTCTAGAGTCAGTTTTGATCGGTTGTGATTGGGTCATGCAGCAGGACAATGATCCCAAGCACACCAGCAAATCTAAATCAAAATGTTTGCCAAAGTCCAAACCTCAAAGATGCCTCTGTGGGACTTTAAAAGAAATGTTCAGAACAGAATTTCCCAGAACCTCAATAAACTGAAGCGATGCTGTCAAGATGAATGAACCAAAATTCCTCCACAACCACAAAGAGACAAATTAAATCACAAGAAAATGAGATTGAAAAACTAAAGCTATTGTTACTAAAAGTGGATCTACAAGCTAATAAATCGTGGGAGTATTTGATATTTTGTACATCTTTTTTTTTTCTTTTTGATTTAATTTTCATGACATAAATAACGTTGCAATCAAAAAAGCTGAAAAAGGAAACAGTCAGTTGCCGGCAAATCTAATAGTGTGGACAACAATTGGCAGGAGTGTTTTTTGGCCGCCGTTGTGTTCTCTTAAATGTGCAATAAATATTCAAATTCTCACATTAGATGCGGTCTGATTGGTGATGTGATCAGAAATCAGCGTTTTCTTGCTACAGCACGCCGCGGTTGCCATGACAACTTATCCAAACAAGCAGGCTGCGGTTTTGTAAAACATACCTGCAGCAGCTGGCAGCGGTTGGAGATGTTGTCGTTCTCCATGTTTAAGCTTGCAGGAGAGGTGACATGATGAAAGTTTTTTTGTGTTTTTTTTTTTGGGCTCCTACAGCACTTGCATCTGGGTTCTGGGTTCACCGGGCTGCTCCGCAGCGTGTCCGCGGGTGCACGTCAGCCGCACATTCATCCAGTTTTTCCCGATCATTTGACTCAAGTGCTGTGAGGAAAATGACCTAATAAGTCATGCATGACGTGGCTGAACAACAGCTTCTTCCTCTGAGCTGCTCGGGCCTGGACCCCCACCCCCCACCCCCCAACCCCCTGATGCACAACCTCTCACACACTCACTGGAGGATTACTCATCAAAACTTTTTTATTGCACCCTAATATGAGCCATATGTCACAACAAAGTACTGCTGCTGTTTGCTTCCACTGCAGTTTTTATTTCATGGTGTTTTAATGTTCTTGTGTTGATATTTTATTGTCTTCATCGTTGTCATATCTGACAGGATCTAAATGACTCTGTATTGCAGCAGGAGGCCTTAATGTCGTGTTAATGAAGAAATAATTACATGGAGGTTTGAAGAGATTTATCCAGTGATGTTATTTGTTGGTTCAGTCAGAGAAGCTGATCATTTGGCAAATTAAGAACCTCCAACACAATCAAAAAAAAAAAAAAATCAAAACCAAAAGTGAAACTTAACTTGCAAAATCTTTTCACATTCTACAGAAGCCTATAAAACTGACCACAGAAGTGATTATTGTAATTGATTATCACCAAAAATGCCAACTGACACCAATGGGGATTGTTCTGTTCTCCACCAAAGTAAAGACAAGATAAATACCCTAAAACAAATGGAGCTTATTCTGCCGGTTTTACAGTACCTACAGTGTTCCTTGTGATACCGCAGACTGGAGTTGTTGACATTCCTGATCCCAGAAATCTGTCTCCCGCGCCTCATGCTCGATCACCTTTCTACGTTGTGACGCCAAGACTGCAATCTTGTTTTGTTCTGGGCTCAGTGTGAACATAAACTGTATGAATATTCACCCGATTCGACACTTCAAGACAACAATCTCGAAAGATGGATGTTCTGTACTGGGATCCTGGCATGAGGCTAATAATAACAGTAATATGATCGCAGTGTTATGTGTGGGAATATAGTGTTACCTCGTCATTATAGCTTGATAGCCCTGTGTGTTTTCTCTGTTTGTAAAAACCTGATATTATTGGTATCGATTCCAGGTTTCTGTTGCCCAAGGCTCCGGAGAGGAGACAGCATAAAAGCTGGGGAAGCTCTCATGTTTTTTTTTCAAAGTAAGGGGTACCTTACCACAGAAATACCACATTTCTCACAAAGGGGCCAAATAGTTATCCAACATCCTTGCACATAATCGCTTTTTTTTTTTTTTTTTTGGTCAGGTGTATATACATTTCACTAGTCACACCTTGTTCAAACATTTTCTGGTTCCAGTTAAGAGCAGCATTTTGCAGCAACTGAAGCCGAAACTGAAGTGTAAAAAACTGAATCGATGAAAAGACGACTGATTTAAAACATAAACGCATGTATGAGTCTTTCAAAATCTTTTTAAGGAAAGTGTGCCTTCACTTTGGCCAACAGTCTTGACGGGAGGGAGCTGTTTTATTTTTTAAATAACAGAACTAATTTGTTTATTAAATTTATATGCGCTATCAAAAATCACACCCAAGTTTTTTGCAGATTAATGAGTAAATGAGGGACCAGGAGAGGCAGTGCAGTCCCTCCCCTGGCCAGCAGAACCAAATCCAAGGATTTCTGTTTTACTTTAATTGAGATGAATAAAGTTAATGGTCCAACTTTTCTTAAAAGACAATTTAACAATGTCTCCAGTGAATTAGAATCATTAAATTTAAAAAGCAGATAAATTTAGATATTGGCTGCAAAACAATGAAAGGACAGTTTGTACTTCCTTATGAACAACACATTCATAGAAACTGCAATGGGCCCACAATAGACCCTTGAGGTACCCCATAACAAAGAAAGGCCACAGAAGATGAAAACTCATCAATCTGCACAGAAAAGCTCTCGTCAGTGAACCAACGTGAACATGAACCAAGCAAGGGTTGGGCCCTTCATGCCCACGCCTTTAATTATACACAATTATACATACATTTGTTGCTTTATAGACTTACTTCAGGAGGTCAATCACATTTCATCTGGGCCCAACGCTCCTGTGACTCTGCTCTTAAAATCAACCATGTACTAGTCAGATCTTACTGATACCATTTCAAAGGTCAGAATTATATGTTTAAACAAGTAAAATGATCTTTTATCAGCCACTTAGAGTGACTTTATACATCCATGTTTAACTTGGAAAAGAACCAGTCTCAATCTACGATGGGACAAGACGTTGAGGAAGGGATTGAAAGGTGTGTTCAAATGGAGAGTTTTTGAATCAGATCACTTCTAAATGATTGTGTTGAAGGGTGTATGTTCCACTGCAAAGGAGATCGTCTCGATATTTATTGCCATTGGCATAACTCATAGACTAAATAATGATTGAGTAATGGAATCGGTGCTGTCTTAAACACAGGAAATTAATGCTGGTGGTCATGTTCATTCATGCTGGTAATTATCTCTTCCTTTTCACGAAAAAAAAGGGCAAAACCCTCTCAAAGAAAAGAAAGTATTAACTTTGGAAATCCTCTCACTGTTGCATTGGTCCAGAGTTTTAACTGTTCGTGTGTGTCTGTCTGGTGCAGTCAAAGCTTTGAAACTGGGCAACCATTGAAGAGGAATCAGTCCTGGTTTGAGAGCGTGTTCTTGTTTCAAACTCTAATTTCCAGCCAGATGATTCTTTCAGCGAAAGGTTACTTTTCCTTCTCCGTGCTCTGGAAAGATTTTTACAAATAAAATCACAGAAAATAGTTTGATGACCAAAAGGTGCCTTATATACATGACATATGAATAACACCACTTTAGAAAACTGGACAGGAACATCTGAAACTAATAAGGCTTGTTAAATTCTGTATGTTTTGGACTCTTTTAAATATTTTGGCTCTTAACAGCTGACCTGAGGACAGGCCTTTGCTGCCCCAAGGACCATCAAGGGCCACATCGTAAAAGGAAACACTTACGCCCCGACATGACTCAAGTTTGGGAGTATTCACACTTATGACAGTTTGGGTTTTCACTTACAAGGCGTATAAAGTAGAATATTCCTATAAGAAAACAAAACAAAACAAAAAACTTTACCAGTAGACTGGGTGACCCAGGACAAGTGTGTAGTGGTGCAATTCTATGCAGAGGAACACCATTTTTATTGAAATTTCTTAGTTTTCTCCTGTTTTTGTTTCAAACATTTAGGGGTACCAATCTTTGGGCTAATGGAGGTATAGACTACATCCCAATGAATGCATATGCAAATGAGGACCATGAAAATCATACATTTAGTCAAAGAGCCTAATGCATTTAAAAAAAAAAAAGTCCTGTCATGTGCCATAATCAAAACAGAAATTTTTCACTCAAACATAAGTCTCTTGTAAAGCATGGCAGAGGACCTATTATTATCTGGGCTTATGTTGATGACACAAGGAACATTTCACAGGGAGAGAAAAAAATAAGTTAATTTACCAGATTACAATGAAAGAAAAGAAAAAAAGAAATACTCCAGACGGAGGGTTTCTATATCAGATGTGGAGAGTAGAGAAAAGTAGAGAAATCCCCTTCACTGGTATTTCCCTCATTTTCTTCTTATTTTGCTTGATTTAGGATCTTTTTGGGCTGCAGCCTTTGGGCAGGGGGAATGTGTAAATGTGTAACATGTAAATCATAAATTTTACCATCGTCTCACGCTTTAAGTAGTAAGCAAGCCTGATTTATTACGGAAAGGCGCCTGTCAACTGATACAACTGAGACGTAACTTTTACACTCTTACAATAGAAGGTTTATGTTCATACATATATATATATATATATAAATATATATATATATGGCCAATGTGACAAGAAAGATATTTCTTTTGATAGTGTGAAGAATGGATTCATTTTCCAGCATACTTTGGAAGGAAATGTTATTTTGTTTATGAAGAAAAAAAAATACTGTAAAAAAAATATCCCACATTTTTCCAAGATTAAAGCATTAGTTGGGATTCAAGCTTGATGGATCATAGAAACACACCTACTGTAATTAAAACGAACCTTTTACACACCAAAAACCATTGGTTTGTGTGAAGAAAACATTTAGTAATAAAAAATAAAATAAACTCACCCACAGTGAAGCATGGTGGAGGATCTATCATGATTTGGGCTTCCAGCCACCTGCGCAGGGAACATTTCACTAGTGAAGGGAAGAATAGATTTAGTTAAATATCTAAATGTTTTGGGAAGAAGATGTTACATTGCTAAAAAAAAACTAAAAATTTGATTAAAATGCTTATAGGTTAGTAGAAGCTTTTTTTTTTCTTTGTCCCTCTCTCTAAAAACGTTTATTCTAAACATCCAAAAGCAAATCCTTCAAGTGAAATTTTGACTTTATAAAGACAAGTGCAATGTTTTTTTTTCCAGTTCCTGTTTTATGTCAATTTAGTGGACCTTTTATATGTTTAGAGATAAATAAGAGCGCCAATGTCATTTTAGCATCTGTCATAATAAATTTAATGCTTTAAACAGCCAGAGAGGGATGTATATTTCTGGAAGCCAAAATTCTCCCTTAAACTTAAATCACAGGGCTGAAACATGTTTAAAATGACAAATGAGAACAAATACTGCTCATGGAGCAGAGGCATTCATCTCCGTCCTGGTCCTGGCAGGGGGAAACCTGCAGGTTTCCTTCCAGATCTACATCTGCGCTCGACTGAGCTGCCTCACAGTCTCCACTCGGTCTCGTAAAAAGTTCACCCTTCAGAAGCTGAATGACACTCGAATCTTCCAATCTCCAGCTGAAAATGAGCAGGGATGTGGCAGACACGAAGGCCGATGGGAGCTCTCATGCAGGATCACTGTTCTGGAGAGATTTCACACGAGCGTGAAGCTAAAAGGAAGTCAGTGAGCTGTTGCGAGGACTCGGTGAGCCTTGCAGAGTCTGCTCTTGTGTTTTGGCTGCAGAACAGCTGGCCCGTTTCAGACGGGAGTGCTTGACGGCCTCTTCCTGACCGACGTGGATATGAAGAGAAACCCGCTGGAGGAGAAGCCCAGTTTCCCCCCCCCATAATTACCCTGAGCTCGGCGCTTTTATCTGAAGGAACCCCTCAGGAGCTGCGAATCGGTCAAACTGCGGATATGACAGAAGCAAGGGGTGTTTTTCTTAGCAAACGGGCCAAATCAAGGCTTGTCCCGAGAAGATTATCACTGGCAGTAACAGCTCGCTTACATCACTGATGAGGTTTTAACAATTTCCTAAAAGATATCTGCTCTTCATCAGCTGGTGTGCTAACAGTATCGCCTGCCAATAAACGCTCAATGCTGGCAAAAAGCCTTCGGGCCACTTTTAATTAACTGCTGTTGCTCTAAAACATTCAAACTATCACTCTCATTTAATCTACTTTTCATCAAATGAGCAATAGGAGTCAGTACTCTTTAGGAGGAAAAAAAAGCACATGTAGGAGGTGGAGTGCTAACCAAAACAAGCAGGTTGATATTTCCATCTGATAAGGCCGGAGTGGGAATTTTCCCTTGTTTGAATATTTACAGTCCAGTGGCATCTGCATGTTCAGGGGTCAGGTTTTTCCAAAACGACGGATGTTCTGCACGGGAAGGTCATACCTGGGTGAGATTGGCTCGCACAGACTGCAGACATTTCCAGCGTGCCGTTTGGCTCGGGTTGTCCGTGAGAAGCTTCATATTCTGACCAGATGTTTCATGAAAATGACAAAAAAAAAAAAAAAAGCGTAATCTTTTCAACACGTGGAAACCAAAGCTGAGCTGGCGTGTGTTTAGACCATGCTCACTTCAAGTTAGCCGATTCATTAATTTTTTATTGTGTTGCAGAACAGTCATTTAAATACCAAAAGTTTAAAAAAAAAAAAGGATCAGCTGTTAAGGCTTTAAAAGGTCGAAATATGGAAAAATCAGCCAAATCTTTTCCACGACTTGAGTCATGCTGAGCGTGGATAATCGCTCAGTTACTTAAGTCGCAGCTGATTGTATTTTAGGACAAGTCCGGATATTCTCCTCATCCTAAATAATAGCTTTTGATGCTTAAACCTAACCAAGCAGGAAATAAAACAGAGAAAACAGAGCAACTTATCCACAATATGTGTAAACTGTGACATTTATCTGCTTGTAAGAAACAGTTCACCATGGAATAAAACAATTACTAACCAAGTGGTGTATTGATATCTCAGAGATGTTTGGAGTGATGCTTATAGGTACGTTTGGAAGTTTTCTTTGGATAAAACAAAAGACAACTAATTTATAACCGGATTAAATGATCTGGTTATAAAAGGTAAAAAGAACTAAGGTGCAGTAGCCTCCTACTTCCTCTAAAGGAGATATCCCATCACCTCAGTGCAGAGTCTTAAAATAAATCTGTAAAAAAAAAAGTTACAAATCCAATTTCAAATAGTTTAGGAAATGAGGTAAAATGTGAATAAAAACAGATTTCCATGTACAACCCAGAATACACATTAAATGTTTAAGGACATGTACTTTCTGAACAAAATAAATAAATGAATGTAATTTTGGCTTTATACCCCACACCCTCAGGGTTGGTCTCCTGATGGTCCTTCTTCACGTCGTAAAACTTGGAATGACGTCCGCCCATATTTAAAACGATCATCTTTTTTGTATAGTTGAGCTTTTACTTGCATTTGTTGATGGCAGACTGAACTGGGTTCTTAGCGATTTTCAGAAGTTTTCCTGAAATTACGCCCATTTTGAGGACGTCCAATATGATCTTTGGCTTTGTCCCCGGCACACAGAGATTTCTCCAGATTCCATATCTTTAATCATGAGATATTTGATATCGTCACAGTTTTACACTGGGGAACATTACTCTGCACTTCTGAGAGAATCTGATGTTTCTTTTGCACAGATCCCAACTTTTCATATTGCTGCCATAAAATTCAAAAACACGAAACGTATTTCATGCGGTGCTGAATGTCTCATTTTCATGTTTTATTTGATATATTTTATCTGTTCTTCTGTGAGTAAAATGTGGCTTTATGGGATTTGTAAATCATTGTCTTTGGTTTCCATTTATATTTTAAACAGCATCCAAACTTTTTTTTTTCTTTTTTGGAAATGAGGTTAAATGTCCTAAATGTTAGGTTTTGATCAGATGTGATGGACATGCTGGTGTAATGTTGGTTTCATATCCAGCGTACAGTAGAGACCACAAGATATCGTGCACACTGGCTGAAACAACATCTGGTATCATCTGACGATGATTTAGCTTTTCTTCTTTCTTTTTCAGTCTCCACATCCTTTCCAGACCTGGATATCCTCGAGTGACACAGGAAGACTCGTTGGAAACATTGAATCCCGTCCCCAGAGACGTTAGCTATCAGACAACAGCACCCCCCTAGTTATCAGTTCAATAATTTTCAGAATAAAGGTCTTTCCATGTCAGGGGTTTTACTCGTAGGCTGTTTAAAGAGAAAATACTGTCTTATGTTAATTCTGATCAAATGTGTCTATCCATTCTTTGTTTCAAACATAACGGCAGCTACTCATCATTAAAATTAAAGAAAATTTTTCCTGCTGTGAAACTACTTTTATTTCTACTGCTGTCTGAATCCTAATAAATAAATAAATAAATTACAAATCTGATTTCAAATCCAAAACTGTCTTTTGTGCCCAACTTTGTTTTTCTCTGCTGTGAAGTTGGACCTTTCTGCCCCTAGTGGTTATTGAAGGAACTGCGTGTTCTTGAACGTTCCCTGGATCTTGCCTTGGGTTTTCCTCGCAGCTCCCTGTTTACCCCGGGTCAAAGTCCACCTGGTCCAGTTTTTCATGTCAGCGACTCACGGTCGGCCGCTGGCTGCTGGTGTCCCGATTAAACCGACAAATTTTCATTTCTTTGATCGAGTTCATGTTTTCAGTTTGTGTTTTCCAAATGCTAAACCCATTTCTTACAAACAAGGGATCAGTCAAAAAAAGTCAATGAGAGCACTGCATTTAAAAAGAAAGACCAAATCGGTTCCCGCCAGCGTCGATGAGGAACTGGGCCAGTACCCAGCTCAGAGACCCATGATGCACTTGGTGGGAGCGAGCGCCTCCCTACCAGCTCGTAACAGCGGCTACGTCATCTGTCGGGAGGGAAATGCATCATGCATATTTGTGAGTTTGAACACCGTCTGCAGCCGTGAGAAAATCAGTTTCGATCTGGTTTCTTTGTTGACGTGGGTAAAAAGAGGCCTCGTGAGCCGCACTGGGGACTTTATCACACTGAGAAACATCTTTCTTTTTCTGTGAGGCGTGAGCGCTGAGCTGCGTAATGAGCAACGCGTGCTAAAATGCAAATAATCATCAGGAAGTAAAGGAAATAAATCAGCATCCTTGTCACTGCTGAAAAGCAAACGCTTCATGAAGAAAAGCTGAGGTCAGCAGGTGAACCAGAGGTCACATGTTCCTCCAACTTCTCCACACAAAGACGTTTCACGTGTGAGAAGATGTTCACATGACTCCGTCCAAAGGTTTGCTGTTATCTTTTGATGTTTATCTTTTCGCTGGGAGATCAACAACTCTTTAAATAACTTTCCATCAGGTGCTGCAAATTAAAGCCAACAAGAAGAGATGATGGAGGGGTTGGAATTTCAAAATAAAATCATCTCAGCTTAATAAACACCCACATAGCTTTGATGTAACTGATCTGTATTGCTTTAATGTTTTTTTTTCTCCTTAGGAACAGGTTAGCCATGACAGTATAATGTAAATGATAAGCGCAAACAAAATCTGAGACCCTTTTGTACAACCCTGGCAGCACATTCATACAACATACAAATCCCATCTGTACAAGGGTCACAGAAGTTTTTTTTGTTTTGTTTTGTTTTTTTTGTCAATCACACGAGGTAACTCTTGACTCAAAGCCAATAGGTACAAAGCAACTCCTGATTTTTTTCTTTTTAAATTTATATTTAGGCAACATATAAGTGTATTCTTCTTTCCAAATGACTACGGATGGCGTGACGTTTTTTTAGTAGTCAAACTGAGTACCCTGTACCTCTTCGCTTTCAATAAAGCGCCACCTGTACATTCCTAAAATCATTAACACTGACTGTTAAAACTGCATAAAAGGTGACAAGGAAACATGATTAAAAAAAATGATGTGTCAGGAAATAAAAGAATAAATATAAATAAATAAAAGACACCTTAAGCAGTCTGACAAAGCTGCAGCTGCAGAGCTTGAGCATCAACGGTTAGACACGTCTGACTTTATGTACCTCCAACACTGAGAACCATGGGAAAAATGTTATCCCTCTTTTTGTGGCATTGTGAGTGCATCAATGACAAAGTGGTGGTTTTTCTTTTCTTTTTCTGTCTTTTCTTTCTTTTTTTTTGGAGAAAGGAGATACCACTTACAATTAAAGAAAGAACATTAGAAAAATGCAACCTTTCATCATGTGCACCTGGATGAATGCAAGGGCTCCCCCTAGTGGACCATAATACTGACATCTATCTGCACTGTTTGGTTCAGATTAAAGCCACTCTATGTAGTAATGCATCTTCTGACCACACGGGGGCTCCATATCACATGAAAACTAACGTGTCAGCCCTTGGTGTAAGACACGGCTGTGGACGGTAAAAATAAAGCAGCGAATGAGATGGGACACGCTGAACTTAACTCAGTTATCATAAGCTATCTTTTTATGGCTTAACTCATATTAATGTGCAATCCAAACTTAAGTTACATTAAGTCTGATTCAAGCTCGACCCTGTCAGTAGTTATGGATGTAAAATCGAGATATGTAAACCATTTCTTTGCTTTGTGTCCCTCAAAACAGGCTCTAAATGTGTTTCTGTGGTAAAACTGAACATTTTAACATGCAGGTCAGAGGAAAGTGACTCATGTTTGGAGGCAGCCCCTAGTGGTCATATGATGTACTACAATTAATCCATACTTGTGCAATAGATCAGCTCAGAAAAATCAGATGTTGTTCATTGGATACAATAAAGTCCACATCATAAAATGAACGTGCCGGACCGACCCCGTTCATTACAACATAAGCCTCCATGTGGCCAGAAGGTGTAATTGTGACATAAAGTGGCTTTAAAATCACTGCTTTAGCTGAGTGAAGTGTGAAATAAATGCAAAAAAAAAAAGAAAAAAAAAAGCAACATGCAGCCTGCAGTCAGCACAAATGTGTGAATCTTTGGCAAAATTATAATTGGAACTACCATGGGTGCAAACACCTGTTTTCCATATTGCGTTTGAGCTTCTGAGCTTCCCCTTTTTTTTTCTTTTTCTTTCTTTTTTCTGTTTTAAATCTAAAGTCTACCTGCTAAAATGCTTCAGAAAGTGTGTTTCGGCAGCTGGAAACGCACTCGGATGCTTCTGTCCATGCAATTCAGACTCCTGGCCTCCGTCTCAGTCATGCCCCGCCTCTTGTTTGAGAGAACGCCAAAAAAGAAAAAAAGAAGAAGAAGAAAAAAAAAAAGAAAAACACGACGAGCTGGAAAACAAACATATACATGTACAAAGTAATGTACACCTTATATTCAAACACATTTCAAAATCGTCTGACTTTGAAATCATTAGCCAAAATAATTTTTTTTCTCAACCCATTATTCTTTATCTAGACTGTACAATATATGTATATATGAGTAATCATGAGGGACCAAAGCAACAAAAATAAATACTTTTTTGCTATGTCACCTTTCAAAGAAGTATATCTATGTACATTTATATCAATATCAGTTCTCCTTAGCTTATTGTGAATGGTTGAGCATGTGTTCAACAAGCAGGCATTGTGCACAGTGTGTGTGTGTGTAGGTGTGTGTTTCAACTTTCTTTTGCTCTAAAAGGTATCTAAATGTAATTTTTAACAACACCGTGGAACAAAAAGAGGTGATACAGTGAAAGGTAACCCTGGCTCGAATGGACCAAAGGAAGGAAAATCATCGCGAGACTACTTCAACAATGTGTTCGTCTACTTCTTTTTAGGATTCTGAAGAGTACAAAAATGTTGTCTATTTCATGCAGTCTTTGACAAGTCATCCAGCATCTGTGAGCTTGTCTGAAAGGATTTTCTTTCTTGCTTTTTTCTTTTTCTTTTTTTTTTTTGTATTTGAAGCACACAGCGAAGAATGTTTTCAGTGATGGTGGGTGTGAGGGCGCGAGGGCGGGTTTTCAGGACAACAACATGCATAAAGAACAGTGCATAGGTCCAGGTCATTGGGCCAAGTCCCCGGTGGTGTCCAGTGTTTTCGGTGGCAGCGTCTTATCAACGGATCCACTACTGCAAGCAGGTGCTGATGGGAAAAAAGTCTGAGAGTGCAAGCCTGAAGAAATGGCGCCACCGTGTGGACGAGCAGCTTTTTTCCTCTCATCAGGCGTGTGATGCGGATGTGGCAGCGTTGATACCAAGTGTGGTGATCACAGCATGGAGTTTGTTTGTTTTTTTTTTCCTTTTTGTTTTTTTTTTTTTAATTTCATTTTTGAGTCAGGTCTGCCATGCGCAGTTTAGATCAGTTGTTGTTTCACTGCAGAGCCCTTTCCAACACACAGCAGACCCAGAAATGACCTCTCTAAGGATTTCACGATAACGTTTGTGGAAAGAAGAAGAACCAAGCTTAAAGATCAAGCTAACATGCAAAATGTCTCCAGACATTGTTTTGCTAAAAGCCATCAAGGCCAACTTTTTTTTTTCCTGAAGTTCAAGAAGAAACAAGATTTCTTTGTCTTTTTTTTCTTTTGTTCAACACTTCATCTTTTAAAAAGAGGAAATAATAATGGCTTAATAGCTACATTATTCTTGCACTTGTATTGCAACTACCTTTGGTAAATCAATCAACGAAAATCAACAAATAACACCCCCCTGAAACGTACAAGTCCTTACATGTTCCTCTCACATGGTTCCTTTAGTCTTTAGCTAGCTTTTTTTCACCCCGGTGAATAAATCTTCTCCCTCCACGTCTGTCACCTGCACCGCTCCACGCCACAACATCCTCAAACTCGCCTCTGGATCCACAGCAAAGCCTTCAAATCGAGACAACTCCGGAAAAAGACAAACCAGCAATGCAGGGAGGAAGAAGGACAGAAGGGAAACAGAAACAAACCAAGAGGAAAAAGAAGAAAAAAAAACAAGAAGAGAACATCATCACAGTCCTGGTGAAAAAAAGACACCAACGACGACGACGGAGAGTTGCAAAGCGGCCGCTGCCGTTTTGAAGGTGGAGGGTTTCACCGGCTCATCGTCTTGGAGACGAAGCTGACGATAGCGGAGGCCGGCTGATCCGGGTCCAGCTCGGCGAACAGGTGGCTGACGTTGTCTGTTGTGCTTCCTTGTTTCCTCGCAACAAATCCAAACAGCCTGGAAATGAGGAAACATACGCCTGGATTCAGATTTCTGTGCCGATATTCAAACTCTGCTTTCTCCAAATGTTGTGGATCTGTAACGAAAACATGTAGCCACTTACTTCACTGAGCCGCCTCCTTCTTTGCCCCATCTATAGAAATAAACAAGAATAATTTGTTTTATTTTTGCTTAAAAAATTGATTTTACTTTAAAAAAATCTTACTTTCTGTTCTGGGGGTCAATGGCACAGTAAGTTACTGTGTTGATGGGGTAATGTCGCCTGAAGAAAATCCTGCAAAACAAACAGTGTTTCTTTCTGAAAATATAATCTTGTTTAGAGTTCTTCTCAGACTTTTAAATGCCTATGTTGAATGTTCAAGTATTTTCCAGATGTGTAAGGAGTTTGTCATTTTCAGCGCTGCAGTCTATCACGCCGCCACTAGGGGGCACTAAAATCAGCTCCCATGCAAAATACACAGCATCAGCTACCCAAAGAGCACTTGTACTACTTAGTCTTTAAATGTAGTGTTTCCTTACCACATCCACATATTTTTTTCATGTTTTTTCTCAGAGTAATTATTTAAAAAAAATAAAAAACACTTGTTCAGGATGCCATTTGTGTCACAGTGACTCACTTCCTCTGGCTGTCGGTGAGCGTGATGCCCTGCGCGGACACTTTGAAGTGGACGGTGGTGGCAGCGGGGAGAGGGTTGGTGGCCAGCGTCTGACTAATCGCCTTGGCGATCGCCTGAGGCCCCGTGAGAGACTCCATATCCACGGAGTTGATGTAGAGAACGTTGCACGCTGGAAAAGGAACAAAAGAGCCACTTTTAAATAAAAACGAGTGTTGGAGGAGGAAGATCACGTCCAAGCAGGTCAGTGAAAGGAGATGCAAGTCACAGTGAGGAGCTTTAAAAAACAAACAGGGATTTTCATGCATTATGTTGAGGGTAACATGAAACATCTAAACTTCTGCTGGATTCACTTGCAATATTCTCTTCATGCATTGAAGTATATTTTGTTTGTGTTTGGATTCAGAAACATGACCGCATTCACATTTAGTGAGCGCAAACAGGGATTTACCATGTGCTTCCTCGGGAGTCTTTTGAACTGTAAAGTGACATTGAGAGTATTTAAGTAAAAGACTTAAAAGGAAATATTCTTTGCACAATCTATAAATTTTTTTATTTTGGTTAAATGAGAACCAGTTTAAATTCTCTAATGTCCAAAAAAACAAACAAACAAAAAAAAACCCATAAGAGTTACTCGCTGTGATTTTCTCCTCCTACAGCATGTTGTAACAAATGAAAACAATAATTACATGTACTTTTTAAAGAGCATCTTAAAGTCACATGAGGATAAAACAGACTTTCCATGGTTAAATCTTAAAGTCTTACCTGCTCCCTGTTTGAGAAGTTCAAGAACCGGATCCGTAGGTGTAGCAAGTTCTAGCGCCTCTTCATTTGGGTCTTTGTGTGACAGAATCGAGCAGTCATCAGACATTTAGACCACATAACTATTGTATTTCAGTATATTTTGAGAGTCACTGCATGTTTCCTTTTGGATGTGACAAGAGGAGGAAGCTGACCTTTGGTGGGGATCATCAGCTTGCAGGGCAACGCCAGCGGGGTCATCGAGTGTTGGTACACCAGAGCCGACAGACACCCTGCAAATCCGGTAAATTCACTCCACTGAGCCCAAAACACTTTTGCAGCAGACATCCGTCGATTAGACGTCACAAAGAGGAAAATGAAGCTTTGACACTCACCAAAGTAAGGCTCGTTGGGGCAGCCCTTCAGACGGACGCCTTTGGGGCTCGTCTCGATCAGGAAGTGCCTCACCAGCTCGTTTGTCATGTCGCCCACTGCAAACGAGTCAAACTCACTTTGTTCATCTCAGACCATGAGGTTTGTCCCCTGACGAGGAAGCGGTGAGCTGAGTTTACCTTTTTTGTTCTGCTGGATGGTGGGTGGAGGGCAGGCCACCTTCATCGCGAGGCCGTACGCCCCGCGGAAGGAGTGGCTGTCCCTCACGATGAACGCCCCAGGCTCCCTGTCCTTCAACAGATTGATGGCTGAAAGAAGATGGAGGGAAAGGGAGGTAAGTGATGGACTTGAGCTGACTTCCTGTCAGTAAACGACGGCGCTGAGGCGACGCTCACCTTGCTCCCTGGAGATGTCTGGCTTGTACCAGAACTTGGAGGTGTCCTGTACAAACTTAACATTCATCTTAACGTCAGGATAACCATCTATTTGGATTAAAACAGAAACAAAAGAAGTAATTTTTTTTTTTGTTGCATAAAACTTCTGTGACTTAATTAAAAAAAAAAAACAAACTTATGAGTCTTGCCATAAATGGACTTGGAGACATCTGGGAGCGTGTGCGTGCCGGACAGGTTTGGTGTGCTGCTGCCGCTGACGGGTATCGGCGTCAGGTTCTTGTTGTCCACCCTCTCTGCGTCTCCGCTGGACATGTGTCTCTTCTCGGGCAGCTGCGGGGACACGGGGAAGGCGGGCGTGGGGGGTGGCTGGGCGCTCCCCTGACGGGAGGCGGCGCCCAGCTCATCGGGTGTGCTGCAGCCACTTGCAGTTGCGCGGCGCCCCATCAGCGGGCTCGGGGGGACGCCAGCTGCCGTTTTAGGGTTTCGGCCAATCAGAGGACTGGAGGGGACGCCGGCGGGAGACGGGTGTCTGGCTAGAGAGGGGCTGGCTTGGCCCAAGCGTCTCTGGAGGGCGGGGCTTGGTGGGGTGTTGGTGGCCACTGTGCGGTGGAGGGTGTTGGGGCTGCCGGGGACGGTGTGCACGCCCATGATGTTGACCTGTGAACCCTCTGGGGAGGCGGGTCTGTGGGCGTACATGGAGGAGGGGCTGTGGGTGGGCCCTTCTGAAGAGCCGCTCCTCCTTCTGGAAAAGAAAAAAAAACCTTATCACTATTCAAAATAGTAAATCAAAAAATTACAAAATAAAACTCATTTCTGTAATTTTTTAAAAACTTTATTAAAGTGACATCTTTTGTACTTCTTATGTCCTTAAAATCATGTGGAAAAAGGAAGTTTTCCCTCTTTCATTTCTTAAGTTTTACATGTTACAACAAAATAAGTTTAATAACCACGTTAGATGAACAACTACACATTACATATTACACTTCCTGCCATTAACTGAACAAAAATGAAGCCGAGACTTTCCACTTGCTGATGTGACAGAGATCCCGCCGTGTTGCATCTTCTTCCACTTTCCCCAACATTTAGCTTTCAGTCAGATGCCTCAGACAGCATCACATTTACTTTGTACGTCAGCGTACAAGTGAATCTATGGTCCTACGACTGTAAAACAAGCCCAAATCATGAACCTTCCCCCACCGTGCTTGACAGCTGGTTTCAGGTTTTTCTGCTTGCTTGGAAATCGTTTCCTCTGCAGATTAGAAACTGTCTTATTTGTGTTCTACTTGTTAATAATTTTAATTTCTCCTTGGCATTGTGTAAATACACACCTTAAAGCTTTTACAGAGGTCTTGATTTTTTTTTTAAGTTCTTATTAAATAAATAATAATATGGTGTAAAAAGTTTTGTGCTGCTTTTTATTCCATTTGTATTTTGCCATATTTTAAGAAAAGATTAATTCTAATAATGTTTAGTTAAGTTAATTCTACTAAATGACGTCATTTGTTTTTTTCACATGGTAAATAACATAATCAGACCGTTTAATATTAAAGCAACACAACACACGTTTGTTTGAGAAATGGAAATAAAAGGTAGAGCACCTCACCCGTCAGTGTTGTGGATGGGGCTGCTGGAGGAGAGAGGAGTACTGAACGCTTGTCCCCTCAAGTCCCCGAAACTACGATTATCTGAAAGAAACAAACACAAACAAGAATACAGACGGACTTCTGTAACCTGGTCTGTTTAGGGTACAAAAACTTCTTCTGTCCAGAAAAAAAAAAGGTCCCTGGAAAACTGGATGCAGAACTGAAAAGCAGCAATAAAAGTATTTTGTCCAGGGTGGGAGACGATTTTGCCAGACGTGCCCTTACCTTGCTCTCCATCATTAGAATCAGACTCTGACAGGAAGCAGAAGGAAGAGGAGGAGACAAAGCGAGAGTGTGGGAGCATTTACAGGTGCACGAACAGCATCGAGCAGCAGAGGGAAGCAGAGACTAACAATATCACAGCTTTTTCTGCAGAGTCAGCTCCAGAGCTACGCTATGACATCATGCAGAGATGCTGACCGGGAGGAGGACCGGAGAAAACTCAAAGCATTTGTAAGGGAAACAGAAGACAGCTACTAGGCTATTTAATGAAGTCTGTGCTTTAAAATACGATAACGGAAATAATCTGCATCGACTGAAGATGATTTTAACTCACATTTGGTTGGAATTATCTTGAATCTTTTCAGAAAGAGATGAAGGAACTAACCTGATCCACCCTGCTGATGAGACTTTAATCCCGGCGCTGACTGAGGAGTCTTAGTTGAACCTGGAGTAGAGCGAGCTGATAAAGACAAGAAAATAAAATAAAAAGACAGGTGATTAAAAAGCAGTTCAAAGATAAGAGCAAGATGAGAGGAGCGAGACAAAATCCTTTTTCACTTGGAAAAACAGTTTTTGT
Organism: Zenarchopterus dispar; assembly: GCA_028564865.1. Taxonomy (NCBI): domain Eukaryota; kingdom Metazoa; phylum Chordata; class Actinopteri; order Beloniformes; family Zenarchopteridae; genus Zenarchopterus; species Zenarchopterus dispar. Next base: position 2,942,705 of record JAOWBL010000012.1, read on the forward strand.
GATCACAAAAGATCACGTGGACAAAACTGGAAGAGTTTTCCTTCAAAAGGATTTTGGTCAAGAGCCAAACATGAAACATCAAAACGTGAAACACGGTGGTGGCAGCATCATGGTTTGGGTCTATTTAGCATAATAGATATCTGTCACTAATTAGATTTAAAAAAATCTGAATCAGTGAATTCTGAAGGGAAATATGAGGACATCATCAATGCCTGGTGCTGTTACTACTCATGGATAGGGAATATTGGATCAGTGATCTTAAAAACCCCATAATGCTGCTCTGTAAAAAAGGTCCCTGTAGAAAAATGTAAATAAATAAATTGGGTTAAGAAAAACTTTATTTACTAGAATTCTTAAAGCTAGGAAAATAGTCAAAAATAATTTTCTAATTTTCAGTTTTACCTTCTTCAAAATAAGCTTTTGAAGTGTATGTGAATGCAGAAGAGGGGTCCACAGGCGGGTCCACCACACTTCCACAATCTGTCACATCTACATGTAGTCTCATTCTGCTTAATTTAAGAAAAAGTCTCAAATAAATGACATAAATTAAATTTCTCCAGCGCTATGAGAGCTGATGATACCTGAAGAAATCCTCGACTGAATTTAGCACAATCAGAATTAATGGGTTTCTTCAAGCACAACATTTAGGTGTTAAAAGACTCTGCTGGTAATTTAGTATGTTTTTTCAAAATTTCAATTTAATTGACATGAAAGCAACATACTCTTTAAAGTTTTACTGGTCTGTGAGTTTACTTTCCAAGTAAAATAGCTGCTCAAAAGGAAATAAGATTTGCGTGCACCTGCCCTGCGCTTTTGTTTGCTGTGAAGTCAGCCATCACATTTTTGCATCAAGCAAATCCTAGATTTGTTTTGAGTGCTTTGAAAAGTGTCTTAACACACACGGACTTTGTGTCTGGACGTGGACTTCGGCCCGTCATTTGGATGCCTGGTTATCACATGCTGAAACTTTAGCTTGATCTGCGTTACTTGTAAAAACAAAACTATTCGCTTACCTTCATGCTGCATTTGATTTGGAAACATAATATTCTGTTAATGTAACCTAGGTTTTACGATGTTTATACTCAAATCATCTGCTGCTACATTTAGCTTACATGTTAGCATGTGTGAAAGGGAGCTAGAAATCCTCAAAACTTTCTTGAAATTTAAGAAATTGTTGCTTTACACTAGGAATAATTGATGCTTTCTTTCTGTAACAGAAAAAATGATGAACTAGGGGGTTGTTTTGGGGAGGGTGGAGGTGGTGTTTTTCCCCCTCTGGAGGCGCACAAAAATTGCTTACCCTACCTTTAATAATACAAAATGCATTTAATCAAAAAAAAAAAAAAAAATCACATTTAGTTCAATATTTTGCACAATATTGATTGTCGATTCTTTTCAACATCTCAAGAAAATAATTTTAGAACTAGCCAAAGAATAAAAAGCAATAAGTGCAGAGCTTTCCCCCACCATGAGTCCAACAGACTGCATTCACAAGCTGTTTTCTGCATTTTGACCACTAAAAGCCAAATTCACACAGAAATTCACTGTTTTGCATTATTAATTATTTTTCTCTGTCATACACACCCACTTACACACAGATAAATGCTTCAGGGCCAGTGTGGGGTTGAACGTTTTGTCATTGCAATAACAAGGCGATGACTTTCTGATTCGCTCCATCGCCCAAACTACATTTCTCTCTGTCAAAGTTTGATAAAAAGGATCCAGATCTTTTTCACCTATATATTGCCACTTATAAATGTCATTATTAGTCACTCGGTGGCTTTCCCGCTTTACTAACCATCTCCTATGGTTTAAAAGGGTAAATTTTAAAAAAAACAAAACAATTTTCTAACATTTTTTCTTCTTCTTTTATGTATGTGTGCCTCTACTTACAAACTAAGCATGTAGTTTATTTGGTTAAACATAAAGATGTGTGCAGCAGCTCCGTGTCCTCGCTCTCCTCCCCAAGCGGCTAATGCAAATATCTCAACAGGACCGCAGTATATACGTCTCATTCTCCTCCGAGGAGTCTCACCGCTCTCCAGGACAACCATGGATCAGACCTCGTCCTGCATCCTGCTCCTGCTGAGCTTGTTTGGGTGCTCTGGGAAGTATGTTTACATTAAAGAAGAAAAGACGTGGCTCGCAGCTTGGAGGTACTGTCTGTGGTCTTGCAATGACCTGGCTCCTGTCAGCGCAAGACACCACATTGACGTACTGATGGAGCTTGCCGGCAACACCAGTAGCTTAATGTGGGTGGGAATGGTAAGGAATCCAGGAGACGGACAACAGTGGTTGTGGAGTGGAGGTGGAAGAGTGTCAGCGTTTTTCTGGGCACCAGGCGAACCCAAGAATGGATACTTCGGCGCTCTCCAGAACTCCAGTTTGTATGCCGTGAACACAATGTCCATCCCTTTCTTCTGCTACCGTGTGTTTGTGGTGAGGGAGAGGAAGACGTGGGAGGAAGCTTGGAGGTACTGCAGGAAGCATCACAAGATCTTGGCCAGCGTGGCCTCCGAGGCAGAGATGCTGCTCATCCAGAGAGAACTGACGAAGGGAAACACCACAGAACATGTCTGGATCGGTTTACATTTCTTCCCAGGGGACGGGTGGCTGTGGGCGGACAATGAGCCTCTGCATTACGAGGCCTGGGGTTCAGGAGGAAAACCAGGGTGTCCACGGGTCAGGATGGAGTGTGCTGCCTTAAAGGTGAACGGATTGAGCAGCGGCACAGAATATACCAACATCAGCAGTGTCTTTGTGAGTGCAGGTGAACAAAAAGATGTGTGGGACTCTCACGATTGTGAAGAGAAACTGCATTTTATTTGCTACTGAATACTTCATCTTATAACTGATTTGTGTTTGTTATTTTTTGTCTTGTTAGCTTCATTTCTTTGCAATAATCTGAAGCAATATAATTGCTTTAAAGAAATTTGGAGATTTTCTTTTTACTTTTGATCTTCCTTGATTGATTTAATTGCCGTTCATGAGTTTATTTTCTTATTAGTTTAATTTAAACTTCATGCATTTGACTTTTTATTTGTATTTTGTAATTGTCAAATTTGATTTGTCTCAATGTAGCAATAAACTTAAACATTTGGCACAAAACTTTTAAGACATTTTTAGGTTTAGCCTTTTGCACTTTTTTCATTTAAAAAAAAAAGGGGGGTTCTTGTAGTTTTGAGAGCGCCCCCTGCCTGCGGGCAGTGTAAACCTACACATGTTGAAGTAGGGAGTCTGTGGCGACACGGGGAAGCGGGGGGTCATGGGGGAATTCTCACCACCGCCTCCAAAGGTGGGACTGTTGGCAAACCGGCCGGCATCATCATCCTCAAAAGCCTCCCGGTAGCTGTGCACAGGGCCCTGGAAACAAATAAATGTAACCTTTTTTTTCTAAGCATTAATCTGATAAATATTCAAAACATACACTTAGGTCTTTTTTGATTTTTTTATAATTAAACCCTTTTTTCAGTCTAGCTGATGCTGCTTTTTGTTAAAAAAAATGGAGAATAAAATGAACTGTTTTCATAAGAAGAACTGGACAAATCCTCTGTGACATCACCCACAGATTTTCTGAATAGTTGATTCAAAGCCCAGTTTTTGAGGATCTGGCATATTGACAGAATTTGACTCCACCAAACCACACTTAATCTAAAAGTAGGGACATGGGCGTAACAAGGAAGTTTTGGAGTTACTTGGATCACATCAATCTAACCTCAGCTATTTTAGCTTCACTCATGCTAACTTGTGATGCTAACTAACATTACTGTTCAGTAATTTATTCAAGTCTCTAATTAAGAAAATTAAGAATAGTGGATTGGAAATGTGGCTAACAAAGGCTAACCGGAGGTGGATTAAAGCACTTCCTTTTCTAAATAAAATCCCCTTAGAATGTAATATACATGAAAAACACTAATAATTTAATTTAAAATGAAGTCACATGACTTTGTGTTTTAAAGTCAGCCTGCTTTCAGCTCCTCCCACTCACAGCTTTTCAAACCACCATAACTCCCTAGAAACAGAAACTTTATGTCTGTACCTCTCTGGGTCTTCCTCCTGGGTTGAGCGCCAGATTGTTGGCGAAGTCTGGCGATTGTGCTGCTGACATGTTATCATGGCTGCTCTGGTACTGGCCCTCGCTTGTGGTCCGTCGCCTGCCCGACTCCTGCATCGCTTCTGGGGTCATTCCTCTGGAGCGAACTCCTGAAAACCCCCCAAAATATTCACTGTGTTGAACTCTCCTAAAACCTGACTTTTTTGTGCAACAAAAATACACCAGAAAAAAAAAACAGCCTGAAATTGGTCAAACAATGAATAAAGTGAGTGATTGACTGAGAAATATGTTTAACATGTAAAGAGGTGGCTGTTGGGAATAAAAAAGAGCAGTAAGGAAGTGATTAAAAGTAATGAAGAAAGCAATTACAAAATAACTTCAACAGAAATGGGAGAAACTATGGGAGAAAGAAAGATTCAACAAATGCAGGAACAAAAAAAGTGAGGCAAAGTGGACAAACCAGAGAAGGAATAGGAGCGATGGCGGTCACATTGTTGAGGTGTCATGCTTTCACTGATGCCCCGGATACGAGCGTTGTACTCTGTTCCAGGGGAGGGATGTCAGGAGGGAGGGAGGCGGCAGGTAGAGGAGGAGGAGGAGGATGAGAGAGGTGCAGAGGAGGAAGCAATGGCAGGAAGGGTTTTCCACAGAAATCAATTAAACAAAAATAAAAGGAGAGGAAAAACCATAACAGACATGAGCTTAATGGAGGGTTTTTGTGAAAGAGTTAAGTGATACAGGGTTCAGGACTACAAAATGTGTAAAAGCTGCTTAAAACTCACACAGGAGAGCATTTTTTGTTTGATAAGCATGAGCTGTGACAGTATTTTTTTAAAAGGAGGAATTAATGCTTTTTCTCCACTAGGAGGCTCCTGGGAGCTTCAGTATCATTTAACATGAAGGTACATTCTGAATGTGGACAATGCATGGAAGTTGGAGTCTCTGAACGCTCGGCTATTCTTACTCTTGTCCCATCTCCACTCTCAGCAGCTCTGCTTCGTTTCAGCTGCAGAGCTAATTTTGTGAACACAGGTCATCCGTCTGGTACGGCACTGCTGAAAGCTACACTGCTCACGTTCTGCTTGGTGGTGAAAAAAACTACACACTTTTTTTTTTGTTAGACCCTGTCAGCATTTTGGATGAAAGGTTGTAACTTTCTGCATCATTTTTAAGGGGTGTTTTAGCAAAAAATAACGGACACTGGATCCCAGAATCTTACCGGCAATACGGTGAGCAACGAGGCCTTCCAGGTTCAGCGTCTCCTCCTCTGTATCTTGCTCTTTGGGTAGGGGTGAAGGAGATATATCCTTGGGCTGGGGGGTGAAGGCGGGAAGAGGAGATGAAGAGGTGCTGTATCCTGGGTATGGAGATGACCCCTGAAGGTCTGGGGAGTGTGAAATCCCGCTGCTTGTATAAGAATTAATTGCCTTCTGTGGTGCCTGCTGATTGAAACTGGAGAAGGAATCGGTGGCGTAGTTGTGGGGTGTTTGCCGTGAGTGGATGTAGGGCTCAGGGGTGTGTGTTGGGGTGGTGTTTTGTTGTTGGTGGCCAGCGTTGGACCTCTGGGGAGAGTATGCTGGAGACTCCATAACTGGACTCTGGTTTGACAATGCTGAAACCCTCCCAGTTGATCGTGGGGATTGATGATAGGCATTGTTGACCGACCCGGAGTTGTTGTAGCCATGAATGGCAGAGTCCGCTTGGTACGAAGGCCGGGTCAGTGTCTGAGAGAAGGGAACCTGGGATGAATTGAGGGTGTTCTCTCCAGGTGGTGCACTGTGTGACTTGGACATGTGGGAGTTGATTGGATCCAGATCAAGCATCAGCATGTTCAGTGCCTCAATGGACTGCTCGATATCCCGCTGTGAGGCTGAGGTTGGGAAGTGGGGCAGGCTGTGGGTTGACTGAAGAGGAGGTCCAAAGGGATCATCTGGAAGACTATGCTGGTGCCAAGCACTGAGACCTCTTTGAACAGCCTCCCGGCTACTCGTGCTCCTCTCAGGCGCCCTGGGCATCATTTTAGGGTTGGTTTCAGGGCTACTGGCAGGTTGATTCCCAAAGGACGGTGACTGGTACATTCCTCCACCATTTTGGTAATTGTTGTATCCCCCTTGAGGCGATGACGAGTCCACAGACCTCTCTTGCATCGCCGTAGGGGTTCTGACTCCATGAACAGGCATTTCTTTCAGTTTTTCCCCGAGAACGTTTCTTTCAAGGTATGGACCGTCGTTCTGTCCACTGACAGGGGTCTGTGATTGATAGTAATGGTCACCGGGTGTTGCCTGACCCTCTAAGGATGAGAGCGTGCCCAAACTGTCCACACTATTACCCTCTTGGCTATTAGGCAGTTCGTCGTCAAGAATATCAGTCTCGCGTTCGTCTGTTGAAGGTACGCCAACCAGTCTGTTGTGGCCCCCGTTGACATGCACCTGTGCAGGAACCAGGTGTCGGACTCCTCCTCCTGGACTGGTGGATGTTGACAGGTATGCTTGCCGCTGCGTTGGTGCCTCAAGGCCACTCAGAAGCTGGTCGAGCTCTCTTTTCTCCTGTGGGCTTAGTGCTGGCTGGGTTGTCGTTGGATTGTTGTGGCTCACGGCACTCTGCAAGGGATGGCTGTGCTCATCAGTACGATCAGTTTTAATTGATGCTGTTGAGTTGCCTGAGTCACTACTCACAGAGAGTGTATGGTCGACAGCGGGGAGGGAGGTGTGGCCTGTCACAGGAAGGGTATGCTCAGTGGTTTGCAGGGGATGATTGGCCTGTGTCAACGAGTTCTCTGCATTTGTTAAGGGGTTTTCACAGACTGGGAGGCCGTTGATGGTGACAACTCCCTCCAGGGAGTCTTTCTTGCGGATCCGGGCATATAGACTTCCATCAAGTGGACCCTGGGTGTGAACAACATCTGAAAGAGGCACCGAAGAGACACAAGAAAACTATTTAATGCAGTAAGAGAGCAAAAAGAAATGTCTGTAATTTTTCTTGGACAATTGCAAATCTTTTTGAGTTTCAGTGTGTAAGAACTGGCTCCAAACATGATCTATTTGTTGTCTTGGATGGTGTTATCAACCCAAAACTACACTGACACCCCCACCCTCTCAGTAATTGATTCTTGCTACCCTGAAGTTCAGCATAACCTTTTGGTTATATTTATAGCCAATTTGCAGGTCTAAAGCCTCTGTCACGCTGCATCAGAGCAGGCTCACATAGTCTGACGTGAATCAGCGCGGGTCTGCCCAGCACTCTGAAACAGCTGGTTGGTGTGAACCAAAGATAAAGTGAGCCGTGCCAATCTGGAAGCCCAGAGCTGGACTGGGACAGGACAAGCTGTCTTCTTCAGATTGATTTCTGGCTGTTAAATCACGTCAGCAATGTCAGACTAACTGCCTATGAGGTCTTAACTCAATGTAAATACATGTTTTGTTTTGTAATTTTCTTGTTGGACCAGGTACTAGCTGCTTTTTGGTGCATGAAGGCATATATGAGTCGAGTATTGAATTCACATCGTAAGACATCTCATTTTCGAGTGTACTTCAACCAATAAACACGCATCTCATTGTGAGGTAACATAAGACAAAAGTAAAGAAAACATTTCCCTTATGTAGGATTCCTTTACAAAGTGATACACAACATGCACTTGGTCACGGCTGGCTCGTGTTTGGACGCTCCAAACTGAGCGACCCCTGGGGACAGATGGTGGACCGCTCGGACCGCAGCTATTTCAAAACCCAACATGTCAACAACAACTCTCTGGCGCGTAAGCAACAAGAATGAGAGGGCAGGCGAGGAAGCTGTAAACACAGTTTGTTCCTGTGGTTGTTCTAAATGTCGACACATTATGGCGGTATAAATGATGGTTTAGAGTTACGGTTAGTTTGGAGGGACGGGATTAGTCTGATTCCTTATGCCTAAGTTGTGAGATCAATGTATGACATAATTTAAAAAATAATAATAATAAATGAATAAGAGTGAAGACATATAACTTAAAATTTTTTAAACAAAATTAATCTGAGATCAAACATCCTCCTTACCTGTACAGGTCAGCGCTCACAATTTTTACATCATTATTACCAGAAAACCTTCAGACAAGATGAAAACTGCCTCATTTTAGTCCTTCAGCCACTGAACTTTACACCTCTGAGCGTCTTCACTAAACCTCCTAGCCCTCTCTGATTCATGTCCTCCCATCATGCAACATGTGCTTTACTGGAGCAAGCAAGGCGGGGTGAGCTGGCACTGTGGGAAGATCGCTGACCATTCCCGGCAAGGAGGGGGGGGGGGCTCTGCAGCCACCACCACCTCCACTTCCACCCGGCTTCCCGGGAAGATAAGTCATTTTAGATAAACTACAACTCCAACGCCATCTGTTTTGAGGGCCCCAGCCAGGTGACATCATCAAGGGGGGAGATCCTTTAACTGTGTGCCACCCCCAACTCCACCCCTACCCCACACACCCAGAGAACCTATTTTTTCTATATTTTAAGACCTCTGATTTTGGTAATCTTCAATATTTGATCCGATTCTTTTCTTTAACTGTTTGTGGCTCTTTCTGAGCTTCAAAAGAGGAGGGTTTGCCCTTCCCGTGACTCATAAAAGGCGATCTTTAATTGCTCAGAGGCATAAACTGATGCAACTTTGCTGACACTTGTTCCAGCTGCTGGCTAAGTCCACAGAGCAGTCGCTACCAGCTGACATGTCAACAGCTCAGTGGGGGATTAAAGACGGGCCAAGATAAAAATCCAGATGCTCTTTAGTAACACGATGTTGCTTTCATGTTACGATAATATTAAAAGAAATAACAGGCACAGGACAAATGTGACAATCAATACATTTGCACCACGCTTGTGCTAACCCTACCCTAACAATTATACTATACTGACTATACTATTAATTCCATACAAATCTACTATGTATGTATAAATGAGTACTTTTTTCAAGTTTATCCTCTAAATGGAAGCACAAAGGGATGAGGAAGCTGTCTACAAGCAACATTTAACCAAGACAGTGATTTAGATCCATCATAACCAGGAATAAAATGAGCTACACTGTTTTGTAGATGACTATCTACCTCTTTGTGGAAAGAGTTTGCCTCAGTCTTCATTTGAAATCGCTCTAGTTCCCTCCTGGGAAGACGTATATCATAATCTTTCTTACTGTAGATTATTGAATTGAAAATTGTGTGAAAATGGTTCAATAACCCTTTACAGATCAATATGGCGCAAATGTTGCTTATGTCTGCATGCTCCATCTGTGTTTGCAGCTTTTTGCAGCAATTCATGATTAGTTGCACCTGGCTGCAGTTAATCCTCTTAAATCTACTCAAAGAGGGTACTTAGTATTGCCCACATTTTATTTTTGGCTTAAATTTTTCAGAGGATAACATTTGTTTCTGTTTCTTTTGCAGAGAAGGATCTATTTAATATGTAATGTATATTGTTTTCTTTAGGCCTACATGCACACACCCAGTTTGAAAATTAATACCGGGTCGGACTTGGATGCCCTAATTTCGGACACGACTTAAGTCTGGGCATGGAAACAACTTACGCCAAGCACTGCATTGGACTTCTGAAACATGAACGCAGGTATACAGTTGTTGTCCAGCTATGCTAACAGTCGCATATCATGTCCAAACATGGCGTCTGTTTGTACAGTAGCGTGAAAGTCAGCAGCTCTCCAGCCTGGTATTACATCCAGATCACGATTATGAATGACTTAAACCTGCAGCTCTCCATCAGAATAGAGCGAATAGCTTTCGCCTGGTGTCAACAAATAGCTGCAGCAGAGCTCAAATTAGACCGGTTGACTCATTGAGGCTTGGCTAATGCAAACAGTGAACAACTCTTTTCCTATTCCTGCAGATGAGTGGAACATGCCATTCTTCATGGTTCAGAGACAAAGCCACGCTCGCCACTTCTCTATTTAATACTTAGTAAACTCCAAAGTGGCTTCAAGCTGTATTTATGTGTGAAATCCTACAAAAAAAAAAAAAAAAAACTTCTCCAGCTGCTCTTTTTTTATATGCAAACCCACACCTGTGAGTACTCTGTATTCTGTCATGTGACAGGTGCTTTCCTGTCTCGTGAAAGCAGCAGAGACATTGCTCATACAGCGCCTTAAGTGTTCGCTGGAGTGTTTCCTCGCTACGTCGCGGCTCCAGAGGCAATTAAAAAGCCATTTTAACACCTGCGCCCAATGGTTTATTATAAATAGACAATGTGCTACAAACACTGTTATTGCTGTATCAAATAGACTTCTGGGAGGATTATATCCACGATACATTTGAGATTAACGGACTGGGTGACTGAAGCCGCCCATTTGTCAGCATATCCACAAAGGAATGAGAACATATATAATTAGTGCATCATTTGATACTGGACCCTGTCAATAAATGTGCCACATGCACTTGATAAATATACCCTTTATTTTTTTAGTCAAGCAGCAACTTTATGTCACAATGACATCATCATTATTTCTGCTGTGTGTGAAAATTAACCTCAAATTCATAATATTTTTCACCAAATGCACATTTTTCCACTTAGCTACTAACACATTTCTAATTTAGCCTTTTAATTTGTTCATATCTGACACTTATATAACTTTTGTTTCTTACTTTGTAATGTCCTTTTTACAAAACATAAATGCATATATATATATATATATATATATATATATATATATATATATATATATATATATATATATACACATATATATATAT